>CM035304.1:4071195-4089321 GCA_002900995.3 Ganoderma boninense
AGGGATATCTTCTCCTCGGCCGTGCCGGTGGTCGTCTTGAGGCGGACTTCGCAGCGCGAAAGGTCTATGTGGGCATCGTCGACGGAGATGGAGCGGATGGCGAGCATGCCGGTATCGAAGCCGAGGAGGTTTGGCGGGAGCTTCGCCTCGACGGGACGGAAGAGGAGGGAGATGCGGATGCGGCCGGTACCGAGGCCTTTCTCGACGGAGTAGAAGCGGGTAACCTCGGAGGCGTTCACGAAGACTTCGGAGAGCTGGTGGCTAGAGGTGAGTGGTTTGTGGGTGTTTGCATGAAAACAAATGTCGACAAACCTTGAGGAACACGGTCCCCAAGATGGCGTCGTTCTCGCGCATACGCGAGTCCTTACGGTCACGTGACATGCGCGGTCCTCCAATCCCGCACAAACCGCTCCGTGCCCGCGTTGAACATCGGCGAGCTTGTGATTGGCTTTACCCGTGTCTCGTATACGAGCTCATCATTCAACGACCTTCAACATGTCAGACGTCCATGAGCGCTCATTGCAGAGGCAACCCTGAAAAAAGGAATAAACGCACAGCGTGCAATAAGACGAGGGCAGCCCCTCGTCCTCCTCGACCGTCTCCTCCCCCGTATCCTGCCCCTTCTCGCCCTCCCTCCCTCTCCCTCCCTTCCTCTCCTTCCCCATTGTCCGCACCGTCAAGTCCCGTATCTCATGCACCTGCATGCCGAGCAGCCCGCTGGGCCACTCCGGGTCCGGCGGGGTCACGAGCACCATCGCCTCGACCTTGTTCAACGCGACAGGCCTCGCATCCCTGAGCTCCTCCATCCCACGTAGATCGTCAGGGATATTTGGGTCCGTCCCGTCCGTGCTGAGAGCCTGATTTGGGGGCAGCTTGCCGTAGTACCCGATGGTGTACTCCACTGAGCCTGGCCGATCGCGCGAGTCGGGTGACGAGAGCGGAGAGATGCGGCGAACGGGCGTGCCGCGGTGTCGGATGAGGTCGACGAGGTCGATCTCGACGAAGCCCATCATGTCATCCTGCTCAGCGCACCCGTGTCCATGCTCAGACTGGCGTGTGAGGCCAACATGGTAGTGCTCGGAAGGGGACTCACGACGCTCAGCCGGTCCGAATCCCAGAGCTGGATGCTGATCTTCTCGCGTAGTCGGACAGTGTTGGCGTCCACGAGCAAAAATGCGGTTTCTTCGAACACGGGGTTGAGGTCGCATTTGACGATGCGGGTCGAGTACAGAGGCTTCTGCAGCCGGGAGTACGTGAGCGTGACGTAGGGATCTGCTGGTTCGCTGTCAGATCGTTCAGACCACAACGCATACATGGACTCACCTGACGCCCCAGTTGTGTCCATCTTCTTGATTCCGGTAGCACGATGAATATGGATGACTACGACACCAATGGCCACCGTATCTGGTGGTGAAACATGTCATCAATAACATCCAACATGCATTCATGTTACTTGTCCCACCTTTCTTGATGTCGTCGCCGCTGATGAGACGTTGCAGGTCTAGAGTCAGACTCTTCGGAGCAACATACTCCGCCGCAGCGGTGTCGATGGCACTTGAGATAAACCCGGAGATGAAAGGCAGATTCATCACATTCGGTAACGCTCGGTTCATAGGCACGACGGAAATAGTGATTCGGGGAAGACCCATTAGCGTAATGAGTGTCGTTTTGACGCTTTCTGTGGGTCAGTACGGGTATAGGGCCAACCACTACGAATGAGACGCACAATGGGGGATCTGAGATGAGCTGTAGACGGACTCTGGCAGTTCCGACAGCACCTGTAACCTCAACCCATACAGCTACAACGGTATGCACTTCAGGCGCGAACATTTCACAACCACCACAAATGTGTACTTACGTATTCGAAGACCCCACAAGTTCTTCACGCCGAGTAAGAACTCCACCATAAAACTGACCGGAAGATTGGGCATGTTGTGCACTCAAGTCAACTTGAGGGCTTACTGGATATTCTGCGCTTTCTCTTGGGCAGTCCGTCCACTGGGTGCACCCTGATACGCGAAGGACACCTCAAGGTTGACATGACCTTCATCGAGCGCATCGCGGTCCTCCGGTGTAACCAATGCCGTGTCGACACCCAGTTCCGCGAGGGATATACCACCGTCTGGAGACCGCGCGTCGGGCAAGGACCGAATCGTGGTGATGCGTCCCGCGTTCGAGCCGAGGTCCATGGCGAGGATACGCACAGAATGCTGGCTCATTGTCGTAGAAGATAAACGTATGAGACGGGCGAGGGGATGATTGTCACATACGATGAAGGCGGGGACAGATGACTGCATGATGTCCTCGAGCATGTCCACGAGCGACCTGAACAGGTCCGAGTTGACTCTCGGCCAGAGCCCCCGCAGAAGCGCGTTCGCCCACTCCGCGCTCTCTTTGATGCGTTCGTCGTTCGACACGTTCCCGTCACCGTTGACGTCTGAGCCCGCGACCAAACCGCGCATGCGCTCGGCGTGCCAGACGCGCTGCTCGAAGTCAGTATCCGCGGCCCGGATTATCCGGAAGAGCAGGCAGTAGCCGACGAACACAGGTGGAATGGCAAGGAAAAGGCGCCATCTCCAGTCACCAAATGCGAGAGAGATGACGAAGGAGGCTGTGAAGGCGAGGCATGTGTAGAATACACTGGAATGGGCGGTGGAAAGAACCTGGTCGCGGTGCTCCTTCCAGTCTGTGTCATTGGAGGATATTTGCAGCTCGGTCGGCATCATATATGCATGCGCATATAGGGGAAGACATGCATGCACTCACCTGGGGGAGGGAACTCGAGGCGGAGCACGTTGTCTCCCTGCGAGAGTGCATCCGGCTCTTCGTCTGCATTGCGTATGTCAAGCTCTTCACCGGTTGTAGGGTCCTTGACGCCATGCATCGTATGGCCCTTGGAAAGTCTACTGGCGGTCTTCCGTGTGTTCTTCTGCTCACCTCGCGTGCTTTCGTCCTGCAGTTGCTGTGCCTTCTCGTTCGTAGCCTTCTCGGGGCTGATGAGGGAAGTGAGCTTGGTGGTAATCACCGGGACTGGGTTCTTGCCCGAGTACGGTTGCGCCTGCTTGTGGGACATGACGGAAGGAGATTAGGATGAAGGGAGTGAGGAGACATGGAGCCTGTCGTGGTGGGTCCGCAGTTATATGCAGTTGTTGCAGTGCCAGATGCGCGTACCCGCAGACACTTACATCATGACACGGGTGGAGCGAGGAGTGTGCGAATTGTGGTGGTTCGGACTCCATGCATCTTTGGGTGATTCCGCTTGAATGCCATAAGTTTGTCTCGGAGAACAGTCGACTGTAATTTATAGGACAGAGGACAGAGGGGGCAGGGCTAAGGACGCGGTGGCTCGAAGTGCATAAAACTCTGGAGAGATGGTGCTCTTGCTCGTGCTTACATACAGAGGCCGGGTGTTTGCGGCGAGCGTCTGCGGGCTAGCGCCATAAGCTATTAGCAGTAGGCCGCTACAGCCTAGACCAGCTACTGTAGATGCTCAGGCCAAGTGTCAGTAGCAGTGAGTATATTTATTCTTGAGAGGAAAAGCTGACCGTGTTTGCACATCTCAGAAAGGTTCCAAAATACTGGAGTAGGTTGAAAGACTCGCCCCATACTCACTCGCCTTTCAGCCGAGGAACGGTGATCTGGCCGCGGATTGTAGCCAATCTTGCCCGACAGTCAGCATTTCATCCGCATCTAGCATTGTAAGTGTCGCAGCCGCAACCTCCCTTGGCTTACAATATGACGGTATTTTCTAATGTACATGGCAGGAATACGGTCCACAGGCTGGGGAACAAGACCAGGGACTGCGAGACAAATCTAACCACCGGTAGTCGTCTGTCCACCCATAAGTTTGGTTTGTCAAACGTTCAGATCCTCAATCCACACGCCTGACAATTTAAAGATGTTCTTTAGGTGATTGGGTCAATTCTGACTCCTGCTCTTCACTGCACAGGATCTCTTATCGGCCATCTCTAGTTCTCCTCCCTCTATTTCAAGACCCATCATCAGAGGCTCGTCACTACGGCAGCAACCCTCCGCAGGGTAGCGATGAACGTTCTTGTCTACTCGGGGCCTGATACCGCCCCCACACCCCTCGCACACACGATTGCCTCCCTCCGCACCCTCCTCGCACACAACTACGCTATTCAGCCAATCGATCAGAAAGCCTTGCAAACCCAGCCTTGGCAAGCCTCCTGCGCACTCCTTGCATTACCACCGTTCCAGCCCTCATCTTTTCCAAAACCCTTCACACCTGCGGCCCGTGCAGAGATGCAAAGGTTCGTCGCAGGAGGGGGGAGACTCCTAGCGCTCGGCACTGGAGTTCGCGTCGCGGCGAAGCATGCACGAGGAGCGGGAGGCGTGTTGGCGCTGTCCACACAACTCGCAAGTGTCGGCATTACCTCGCCAGACATATCCTCCCTGGAGGATAAGCTCACCCTTGAGGACGAAGGCGTAGAGCGGCTCGCATTTTCGCTGGTGCCAAGCTCATTATCAGAAGAAGTCGATCCGACATCGATCCGACTGACCGATGGGAGCCTGCTCGAGGGCGTCTTGCGCGCGGGTGCACTCGACATCCCACGGACGGTGGCTTCTTCCGGACGTCTGAAACCTCTGGCCCACTACACCGGCAGCGATTCTTCCGATGTGGCTGGCATGAAGGCATCCGTCGGTCGAGGCACGGTGGCTTTTTGGAGCGCGCGGATCGAGGCACCGGTGGCAGCCCACCCTGCCCGCGAGCAGATCCGGCTACAAACCTTGCGAATGACCCTCGAAACCCTTGGTCTGCACCTTCCGGAACAGGCTAGCCAAGAGTCTCCAACCATACCTCGGCCAATGCCTCATATCCTAACCGGTGCGCCGTGGCGGGCTGGGGTGGTTGACACAATCATCCACGCGCTCGAGGTGCCCGACCTCTCCCCCGTCGCACCATACACGCTCAAGGACAGGCACGATACGTTCCTTTTTCACCCGCCGGAGGCGTCTGCGCGCGTGTTTGCAGAACAGCGCGAGGCAGTCAAGACCCTGAGCGACGATCCCGAGACATGGAACCCGAAGCATATAGTTGTTTACAGCGACAACAACTCGGTGCCTTCGAACGATCTCACCCCCAAATTCGACATCGGGACATATTATGAGGAGTTGAAGACTGCACGCGACATGCGTGGATGTCGAAAGACGTACACAGAAGGCACATGGGGGATCGGCGAGGCGCTGCTCTATGGAGAAATCGTGACGAGTACGCAGACTATGCTCGATAAGTGAGTCTTTCGGCTTCCTCGCTGCTCTTCAGTGCTCAGCCACACCATCTAGGAACACATACCTGCTCGATACTCTTCCAACGCCCTTCCTCTCCATCGCCTCTACACAACTCACCGGCCGTGGCCGCGGGGCGAACGTTTGGCTGTCGCCGCCAGGGTGCTTGATGTTCTCTCTCCTCCTGCGCTTTCCGCTCTCAGCACTCCCGGCACATAAGATCGTTTTCATCCAGTATCTTTTCGCGCTCGCGGTTGCAGAGGCATGTAGAGCGGACGGGGTACTGGGGGATGACGCGGGCTCGCGCGTAAGGATCAAGTGGCCAAACGACATCTATGGGATCACGCAGGATGGAGAGAGGAAGAAGCTCGGAGGGATTCTCGTCAATACAAGCTTTGGGGCGGGGAAGGCTGAGGTGGTCATCGGTGCGTTCTGCCTTCTCTATCCGGCTATTGCTGATAATATATGCAAGTACATAGGGTGCGGGTTGAACGTCCTCAACAATCCTCCCATCCTGTCCCTCGCACAGCTCCTCCGTGGGGACCTCCCCCCACCAACGATGGAGCGCACCCTTGCGGCGATCATGACGCGCTTTGAGCGTATGTGGGAAGACTTCCTGTCAGCGCGCGGCTCGTTTGAACCCTTCATGGATCTATATCTCGAACGCTGGCTCCATTCGTACGCCTCCTCCTCCCTCTCTCCCTGCTCTCTGCACTCACGCTAATATGATACTATGCAGGGACCAGCAAGTGACGTTGACGACGGTGACGCCGCCCCGCAAGGTGCGCATCGTCGGCATCACGCCCGACCACGGTCTGCTCCGGACGCTGCCAGATCCCGGGCGAGATGGGAGCATGGAGTACATCGACCTGCAGCCGGACGGAAACAGCTTTGATCTGTTGGCGGGGCTGATCAAGACTAAGTCATGACATAGAATTCGGAACACTTTCGCGACTTGAAGCCAGGTCGTCCGAGTCTTATTCTTTTTCTGATGTCGTTCCCTGGAGCTGGCGAAGGTCGCACTGACGTACGTGTATGAATGGATCTCAAAGAGACTGCATAGAACTTGTGAGTGGGAATATTTGTAAACGTGTACATGTCTGTGAAGGAGTTAACTATCGACGCTATCCCGCCCCGGTAAGGGACCGCGTCTCGTTAGTGGAAAGATTCAGCACCCAATTCAGAATCTAAGGACCCCCTTTCCCGCCGATCCAGACGGCCTCAATCCCGCTTATACGGCTTGATGTACAGAGGCATCTGCGAGCCCTGCTCCGGCGCACTCCGCAAGAGCGGACGCGACACTACCATCGTCCTCTTTATGATATCCGACGGCGGCACGGCGAGATCGAACTCGAACGCACGCACAAGGGCGAACAAGAGCGCCTTCATCCTGGGCACGACAAAGGATGAAAAAGGTATACTCGGATGGGCAGGACGCGAGGTACGTACTCGACGAGGCTGAATCTGTACCCGATGCACGCGCGCGGCCCGCCGAGGAAGGTGAGGATATGTCCCCACACTCCTGGGATGTTCGCCGTTGTCTCTGGGAGGCTGTCCCATCGTTCTGGTCTACGTGATACATGTCGTAAGGACGTAAGGTGCAAAGGTTGATAGGGCGGAAGAGGCGTACTTGAATTCGTAGGAGTCGAGCCCCCATACGGACTCGAGTCTGTTCAGGGCTTGGATGGGGATAATGATGGGACTTCCCTTGTCGACCCTGTCGAGGTGAACAAGTTAGACACACAGATTGGCAAAGGAGTAAGGGGCTACAGTCAACCTACTTGATGTTATCCTGGACGTCCCCGTTACGGTCAGTGAAGGGTGCACTGACTGGAATGGCATCGTCCTTGATGGGGATGCGGATCGATGCCGGGACGGGAGCATGGAGACGCAGAGATTCGCGGACGACCATGTCCAAGTACGGGAGCGCGTTGAGCTCGTCCATTGTAGGGGTATCAGTCTCGACACTAAGCAGTTCGTCGCGAAGCTTCTGCTGCACCCGCGGGTTCTGAGTCAGGGCGAAGAGGCACCAGGTTGTCGCCGTGCTTGTAGTCTCATGGCCCGCAACCATGAAAGTGGGCACCTCTATAGCTCAACATAGGTTAACAAGCCGATAAGACGAGCGCGAAGGGTACGCACGGGCCAAAACATCCTCGTCAGATAGTCGCTGGCTCTCCGGAATGTCCTCCGCCATATTCGCTTTGATGAGCAGCGTAAGCAGATCCCTGCCTCGCAAATCCCTGCGTTCTGCTCCTTCGAACGACTTCTCCTGCTCGTTCTTCTCCTCGCGTCCGCGGGCAATCTCTGCCTTCTTTTCCAAAATGAGTTGCATGCCGATCCGGTGCATCGCCGCTTTAGCCTCAGCAATCCTCTTGAGCTGCTTGTCATGCTGAAATACAACATGATTGATGCGTCAAGGGGACCGTTTTGATGTTTTCCAAAACACTTACAATGAAGCGGAAGATCGGGAAAAATGTCCGAAGTATGAGCAGGATAGGTATCTTATCCGGGACGTTAAAGGCGTCTACGAAGAGCTGGCCCAACTCGTTCGGCTTGTCGTTAGGGCTAAGCGAGTCAAAACTGTAATTGAACCCTAGACAAACACTTAGCAAGAGAGAACGAAAACAGTCCAGGCAGCCATACCCGCAAGTCCGATGACATCAAGGGTCATCTTGCTCAAGTCTTTGAGGATATCGACGCGCGCTTTGCCTTGAGTAGTGGTCGTCGACATCCACAAGTCTCGGAGCTGTAATGCTTGTCATCGGAGACCATGCCCTGAAAGAACGTTTGTGGTGGAGGTACCTCGTTCGATTTGCTCACAAAGATGTCCGTCAACTCCCGTATTTGAGATGGTCCGAATGCCGGGTTCTATGATAAATGCAATGATGCTGAATACCTCTTTTCAAACATACACGAGTGGTGAGCTTCTTACCAATACCCTCCTCTGCGGATTAATTGTAGTCAAACATTGCGTCAATTGGGAAGCTGGCGAATGGTTGTCACTCACTTGCTGCCGATGTTGATCACCCTCTGTGGATAGGATTCCTTGAGGTACTCTAAATAGAGCGTACACCCTGACGGAAATACCGACCAACCTCTTCCCAAAATATCAGCCAGATTCCTCCGTTCCTCTTCTGGCTTTTGATAGTCAGCTGAGTGGGTTAAGATGTGGCTCAAAGCGCGAGTGTCCGCGACGAGCAGCCGAGGCATCTAAATGTGGCGGGAGTGCATCAGTGTTCACCACTACTGGACCCGTTCTGGAAATGGGGAACATACGTTCAAAAACCCTCGATGCATGACATTCGAGCCATATTCCTTTATCCATTCGTCGATGATATCTCCATCCGAGTAAAAAATGTCCTTGAGACTTCCGAAAAGCCATCCAGGACTCGATGGACCAGGCAGGTTGAGGAGAGAGGATCGGAATGGGACAAGGAGGTATGGGCCAAGCTTCCATAAGATGGGGGCGAGCAGAGCTACGGAGGCAACCGCAAGCCCTTGTAGCACGAGCGAGATAGCCATGGGGGTGAACGTACTTGAATGCTGAGTCCACGGCGAACCGGCTGGCTATAAGGGATAAAGCCAGAGCTTTGATGCATAGGACGGCGGCGGGGAGCAGCTGTGCGTGGCAGTGTTGGTGTCCTTGCGGGCGGCCGGGTTAGCATGAGAATCTCCGCAGTACCCACAGTAAAGTTGATGACGAAAACTTTTTGAGTGCACTTTGATTGCACTCAGCGCAACTTCACACTCTGCATGCCTTGATCCGAGACTCTCTCTCGGTCCCAGGCGGACATCCAATAGGCCAAGAATATTGCGAAGGACTTCTAGAGCATACACGTCTTAGGAGGGTATCACCGCGTCGACACAGCTCGCAGCACAATACTGAATTGTTACTCACCAGGTGACTAAGTACATGTTGGCTATCACACTGCCAAGTCTGAGATCTGAGGCCTGAGGGGGTCCGGACATTGAACATTGAATACTGAGCTCCGGAAGATGTTGAAAGAAGAAAAATGCACAGCATGCCGAGAAGCATTGAATGCGTTCCTGGCGGTAAGTAGAACGCTAACGGCCTACGAAGTACAACAACTGCAGAAAAAGTACGATGTGGCATACGACAGCAGAGTGATGGATCAACAAACCGACCTCGAATTTGGACGAATGTTACTTCAGTGCTTCTGTGAAATCGGAGACCGGCTTCGGCCCGACCTAACTTTGGTTCGCCAAGCAATTCCGTCAGGATGACAGTCGTCAGTGGGTTCTCGAGGGTGGAAGTACGCATCCAACTACTGTCTAAGTGCATTCACGTACGTACCGGTCACGTCGCACTAGTGTATGGATAGTGCTGAATGTCATCCTATTCGCGTTCGCTGAAGTTATTTCGTAGTTCTGACCTGCCGCTGTAAACAACATGTGAGTCGGCCACGTGCTCGGGCTCAGGCATGCTTAGCTGGCCGCGCCACGAATCAAAGAACACACTGAAGTATTTCGACCGGAACGATCTGACTCGGGGATTCTATCGTGCTTGTTACAACTAGTACACTTGCGCAACTTGAAGTCCAATGCAGCAGAGTCCGGTCTAAGAAAGCGAGGGTATCCAATGCAATGTCCGCACGGAGCAAGTTGGGAAGGTCAAATACGCAGCCTCAGGTCCGAAATCCTGGCTACGACGCCTGCCCGATGCCTTCTTCGCCTCCCCACGACAGGACAGAGACGAGCTCGAAGTCCTCCGTAACTGCGGAGGTCCGCTTCCTGTCCTTCGCCGTCGATGGGGTGAGAAAGCCGTCCTGCTTCGCTTCCGAATCGAACGCTATTCCGAATCCATCAGCACCATGGAAAATCTCCGACCGTGACATCGAAGACCCACAAGAACGCCGCAAGCTGAATTTGCTCGTATCCCGCGTGAACACGACGATGGGAGAGCGTCTGCTGTCATCGATGTTCTCAGCGTCGGGCCGGCGGTTGGCCTGGTCGTTGGACCCTGGAATGGCAGTGTCGAGCGCATCCACATCCATGTCGCCGAGCCAAGCCGTGTCCATCTCGAAGCGTCGCCGCTGGATCGACTCTCGAGTGTTGAGACACACTCGGGATGCCTGCGCGGCTGCGATTAGCCGTAGTTCGGCGGACACGAGAGACTGGAGCACTTACGGAGACAGAGTATATGGCGGAAAGCCAGTTGGTGCCTAGTATTGATAGCGCACGTCCTTGGAACATGATCTCAAGGATGAGATTCATGAAGTTACCGGCTGAACAATTGAAATAGTTTCTAAAGTTAGACTTTGGAAGCAGAGTGCGCCTCAGAAGGGACCTACCGAACACTCTGGATAGCAGACAACGTCAAGATACGGACGGCAGGAGGTAGTAGCTCGTTTATCACTCACAGCAAGAAGTAGAACGCGCTATCCGCAGGAAGGCGTAAAGAAGCGGACTCAGCGTCCCAATTCCCAAATCGAGACCATAATCAATTGGGAGGTCTTCGAGAGAGCATCTAGTTGCTCGTCGAGAAATTGATAACTAGGTCCAAGCTATAGACCAACAGAGAGTGTCACACCACACTGTTATCTATATAACGGATGTGTATATGAGAGAGCGCGCGAGAGTCAGGTGTGCTATGCGCTTGAGTGACAGCGAGGATATAATTGGTCCGCAGTATGACAACGAAACTGTCCCGAGAGGAATGGCATGAAAGCTGCGTCGTGTGGACACATATCAAGAGACCACGAAGTGCGCGATTCGGCGTTGTACCCAGAGTTTAGCAGAGCGCCGCGCGGCACGCACGGAGCCAACTACTTCAGATTGAGCGTGGCGCAGCCACCACGCACGGTATCTATTCGGCGAGCGCGCCAGCGCTGCTCATCGAGGAGTATACTGCGACCTGGGACTGTGTAGGAGGGAGAAATAGAGAGAGAGTCATGTAGGATGCTCGCTAGAGTCTCTAAGGTCAGTCAAGCGTACCGTTGTCCTTGGGTTTCGACCCGTCTAAAAATAGGGGTACATCGGAAGCGATGCGCGAGTGAGGAAGAGCGCGCACGGGGTGTTACGGCCCATCCCTTATCGTGACGTCTCTGGAAGTCTATCACGACCAGCTTTCATAGCCATTCCCCGGCTGCCTCGTTAAATCAACCAAAGCCAACCTGATTAACGAATCATGTCATGGTACGTCTGCAATACAACATAAATTTTGATAACCGATAGCCTGATGGATCGTTGCAAGGGTCTATAGCCCTTGGAAACTACATGTAGGTGTCGACGCCAAATAATTTTCTCCTGGGGGATGACTTAAGCGATGTTCAGGTATCTAAACTTCTTCCTCATCCTGTACAAGTTTGCCCACAACCTCTCTCTGCGCCGAGAGGGTCCTCTCCTGGCAGGTCTCGATTTGGGAATTGGGACGCTGAGTCCCGCTCTTTACGCCTTCCTGCTGGGATAGCGCGTTCTACTTCTTGGGCGTGAGTGATAAACGACTAACTCACTCCCTGCCGTCCGTATCTGAAGGTTGTCTGCTATCCAGAGTGTTCCGGTAGGTCCCTTCTGAGGGCGCACTCTGCTTCCAAGTCTAACTTTTGAAACTATTGTCAATTGTTCAGCTCCGGTAACTCATGAATCTCATCCTGAGATCATGTTCCAAGGACGTGCGCTATCAATACTAAGGCAACACTGGATTTCCGCCTATACTCGTGTCTCCGTAAGTGCTCAAGTCCTTCTCTGTTCCAGCCGAACGTACGGCCTAATCGCAGCGCGCAGGCATCCCGAGTGTGTCTCAACACTCGAGAGTCGATTCCAGCGGCGACGCTTTCGAAGATGGACACGGCTTGGCTCGGCGACATGGAAATGTGGATGCGCTCGACAAACTGGGCCAATTCCAGGGTCCAACACCAGGCCAACCGCCGGCCCGACTGCTGAGAACATCGCTGAAGCAGACCGCTTCCATCGTCGTGTTCACGACAGTCGCGAGCGGGATACGAAAGCAAATTCAGCTTGCCGGGCGTTCTTGTGGGTCTTCGATGTCACGAGTCGGAGATTTTCCATGGTGCTGATGATTCGGAATAGCGTTCGATTCGGAAGCGGAAGCAGGACGGCTTTCTACCCCTCCGACGGCGAAGGACAGGAAGCCGGACCTCCGCAGTTACGGAGGAACTTCGAAGCTCGTCTCTGTCCTGTGTGGGGAGGCGAAGAAGGCATCGGCAGCGTCGTAGCCCAGGATTTCGGACCTGACTGCGTATTTGACCTCCCAACTTGCTCGTGCGGACATTGCATTGGATACCCTGCTTTCTTAGACCGGAGCTCTTGCTGCATTGGACTTCAAAGTTGCGCCAAGTGTACTAGTTGTAACAAGCACGATAGAATCCCCGAGTCAGATCGTCCGCGGTCGAAATAACTTTCAGTGTGTTCTTTGATTGTGGCGGCCGGCCAGCAGCATGCCCTGAGCCCGACCGGGCCGACATCACATGTTGTTTACAGCGGCAGGTCAGAACTACGAATAACTTCAGCGAACGCGAATAGATGACATTCAGCACTATCCATAACCTAGTGCGAACGTGCCGGTACGGTACGTGAATGCACTTAGACAGTAGTTGGAGCGTACTTTCCACCCCCTCGAGAACCACTGACGACCCTGTCATCCTGACGGAATTGCTTGGCGACCAAAGTTAGGTCCGGGCCGAAGCCGGTCCCGATTCAACAGAAGCCACTGAAGTTTAACATTCGTGCCAAAATCGAGGTTCGGTTTGTTGATCCCATCATCTGCTGTCGTATGCCACATGCGTAACTTTTTCCTGCAGATTGTTGTAACTTCGTAGGCCGTTATGCGGTTCTACTTACCAGGGCCAGGAACGTCATTCAATCGCTTCTCGCATGCTGTGCATTTTTCTTCTTTTCAACATCTTCCGGAAGCTCAGTATTCAATGTTCAATGTCCGGACCCCCTCAGAGCCTCAGATCTCAGAACTTGCAGTGTGATAGCCAACATGTACTTAGTCACCTGGTGAGTAACAATTCATATTGTGCTGCGAGCTGGTCGACGCGGTGATACCCTTCCTAAAAGACGTGTATGCTCTAGAAGTCCTTCGCATATTCTGGCCCTATGGATGTCCGCCCTGGGACCCGAGCAGAGGTCTCGGATCAAAGGCATCGCAGAGTGTGAAGTTTGCGCTGAGTGCAATCAAAGTCAACTCAAAAAGTTTTCGGTCATCAACTTTACTGTGGGTACTGCGGAGATTCTCAATGCTAACCCGCCGCCCGCAAGGACACAACACTGCCACGTCCAGCTGGCCTGCTCTCCCGCCGCCGTCCTATGCAATCAAAGCTCGTGGCTTTTATCCCTTATAGCCAGTCCGGTTCGCCCGTGGACTCAGCCATCAAGTACGTTCACCCCCATGGCTATCTCGCTCGTGCTCAAGGGCTTGCGGTTGCCTCCGTAGCTCTGCCGGCCCCCATCTTATGGAACTTGGCCCATACCATCCTTGTCCCATTCCGATCCTCTCTCCTCAACTGCCTGGTCCATCGATCCTGAATGGCTTTTCCGGAAGTCTCAAGGACATTTTTTAACTCCGGATGGAGATATCAATCGACGGAAATGGATAAAGGAATATGGCTCGAATGTCATGCATCGAGGGTTTTTGAACGTTATGTTCCCCATCCAGAACGGGTCCATGTAGTGGTGAACACTGATGCACCGCCCCACATTTAGATGCCTCGGCTGCTCGGTCGGCGGACACATCGCGCTTTGAGCCACATCTTAACCCACTCAGCTGACTATCAAAAGCCCAGAAGAGGAAAGGAGAGAATCTGGCTGATATTTTGGGAACGAGGTTGGTCGGTATTTCCGTCAGGTGTACGCTCTATTAGAAGTACCTCAAGGAAATCCATCCACAAGAGGTGATCAACCATCGGCAGCAAAGTGAGTGACAACATATCGCCAGCTTCCCAAATTGACCACTTTGACTACAATTATCGCAGAGAGGGTATTGGTAAGAAGCTCACCACTCGTGTATGGTTTGAAAAGAAGGTATTCCAGCATCATTGCATTTATCATAGAAACCCGGCATTCGGACCATCTCAAATACGGGAGTTGACGGACATCTTTGTGAGATCGAACGAGGTACCTCCACCACACGTTCTTTCAGGCACAATGGTCCTCCGATGACAAGCTTACAGCGTCCGAAGAACTTGTGGATGGTCGACGACCAACTACTCAAGGCCAAAAGCGCGCGTCGATATACTCAAAGACTTGAGGCAAAGTAAGTGACCCTTGATGTTCATCGACTTGCCGGTATGGCTGCCTGGACCTGTTTCGTCGTCTCTTGCTAAGTGTTTGTCTAGGGTTCCAATTACAGTTTTGACTCGCTAGCCCCTAACGACAAGCCGAACCGAGTTGGGCAGCTCTTCGTAGACGCCTTTAACGGTCCCGGATAAGAACCTATCCTGCTCAATACTTCGGACTTTTCACCGATCTTTCCGCTTCATTGTAATGTTTGGAAAAACATCAAAACGGTCCCCCTTGAGCGCATCAATGCATGTTGTATTTCAGCATGACAAGCAGCTCAAGAGGATTGCTGAGGCTAAAGCGGGCGATGCACCGGATCGGCATCGCAACTCATTTTGGAAAAGAAGGCAGAGATTGCCCCGCGGACGCGAGGAGAAAGAACGACAGGAGAAGTCGTTCGGAAGGAGGCGGAACGGCAGGGGATTTTGCGGAGGCAGGGAATCTGCTACGCTGCCATCAAAGCGAATATGGCGGAGGCATTCCGGAGAGCCAGCGACTATCTGAACGAAGGAGTTTTGGCCCGTGCGTACCTTCGCGCTCGTCTTATAGGCTTGTTAACCTAATGTTGAGCTATAGAGGTGACCCCTTCATGGTTGCGGGCCATGAAGAACTACAAGCACGCGACAACCTGGTGCCTCTTCGCCCCTGACTCAGAACCCGCGGGTCAGTTCAGAGCTTCGCGGACGAACTCTTAGTGTCGAGACTGTACCCCTACAATGGACGAGACTCAACGGCTCCCGTACTTTGGACATGGTCGTCCGCGAATCTCTGCGTCTCCATGCTCCGTCCCGGCATCGATCCGCCATCCCCATCAAGGACGATGCATTCCAGTAGTGCACCCTCACTGACCCGTAAACGGGGACGTCCAGGATAACATCAAGGTAGGGTTGACTGGTAGCCCCTTACTCCTTATGCCAATCTGTGTGTCTAACTTGTTCCACACTCGACAAGGTCGACAAGGGAAGTCCCATCATTATACCCCTCCAAGCCCTGAACAGACTCGAGTCCGTATGGGAGCTCGACTGTTCCTACGAATTCAAAGTCGCCTCTTCGCCTATCACCTTCTGGCAACTTACGTCCTTACGACATGTATCACGTAGACCAAGAACGAGGGACAGCCTCCCAGAAGACAACGGCGAACATCCCAAAGGAGTGTGGGGACATTATCCTCACACTTCCTCGGCGGGCCGCGCGCGTGCATCGGTACAGATTCAGCCTCGTCGAAGTACGTACCTCGCGTCTGCCCATGCCGAGTATACCTTTTTTCATCCTTTGTCGTCCCGGATGAAGGCGCTCTTGTGTCGCCCTTGTGCGTGCGTTCGAGTTCGATCTCGCCGTGCCGCCTCGGATATCATAAAGAGGACGATGGTAGTGTCGCGTCCGCTCTTGCGGAGTGCGCCGGAGCAGGGCTCGCAGATGCCTCTGTACATCAAGCCCGTATCAGCGGATTGAGGAACGTCTTGGATCGCGGGACAAAGGGGGTCCTTAGATTCTGATTGGGTGCTGAAATCTTTCCACTAACGAGACGCGGTCCCTTACCGGGGCGGGATAGCGTCGATAGTTAACTCCTTCACAGACATGTAAACACGTTACAAATATCCCACTCACCAAGTTCTATGCAGTCTCTTTGAGATCCATTCATAACACGTACGTCTGCGACCTTCGCCAGCTCCAGGGAAACATCAGAAAAGAATAAGACTCGGAACGACCTGGCTTCAGTCGCGAAAGTGTTCCGAATTCTATGTCATGACTTAGTCTTGAATCCAGCCCCGCCAACAGATCAAAGCTGTTTTTCCCGTCCGGCTGCAAGGTCGATGTACTCCAATGCCCCATAAATCGCCGGGAATCTGGCAGCGTCCGAGCCAGACCGTGTCGGCGTGATCCGGGCGATGCGCACCCTTGCGGGGCGGCGTCACCGTCGTCAACGTGCACCTTGCTGTCCCTGCATAGTTCATATTAAGCGTGGAGTGCAGAGAGCAGGGAGAGAAGGGAGGAGGAGGCGTACGAATGGAGCCAGCGTTCTGGATTATAGATCCATGAAGGGTTCAAACGAGCCGCGCGCTGACAGAAGCTTCCCACATACCGCTCAAGCGCGTCATGATCGCCGCAAGGGTGCGCTCCCATCGTTGGTGGGGGGAGGTTCCCACGGAGGAGCTGTGCGAGGACAGGATGGGAGATTGTTGAGCGACGTTCAACCGCACCCTATGTACTTGCATATATTATCAGCAATGCCGGATAGAGAAGGCGCAACGCACCGAATGACCACCTCAGCCGTTCCCCGCCCCAAGCTTGTATTGGCGAGAATCCTCCGAGCTTCTTCCTCTCTCCATCCTGCTGTGATCCCATATGATGTCGTTTGGCCACTTGATCCTTAACGCGCGGACCGCGTCATCCCCCAGTACCCCGTCCCGCTCTAGCATCCTCTGCAAACCGCGAGCGGCGAAAAGATACTGATGAAAACGATCTTATGTGCCGGGAGTGCTGAGAGCGGAAAGCGCAGGAAGGAGAGAGAACATCAAGCACCCTGGCGGCGACGCCAACGTTCGCCCCGCGCCACGGCCGGTGAGTTGCTGTAGAGGCGATGGAGAGGAAGGGCGTTGGAGAGTATCTGAGCAGGTAATTGTTTCCTAGATGGCTGTGGCTGAGCACTGAAGAGCAGCGGGAAGCCGAAAAAGACCTCACTTACCGAGCATAGTCTGCGTACCGTGTACGAATTCTCCATAGAGTCAGCGCCCTCGCCATCCCCCATGTGCCTTCTGTGTGTCGTCTTTCGACTCCCACTGCTGTCGCGTGCAGTCTTCACTCCTCATATATATGTCCCGTGTCGATTTGGGGGTGAATCGTTCGAAGGCACCGAGTTGTTGTCGCTGTAAACAACTATACTGCTTGCGGGTTCCATGTCTAGGAATCGTCGCTCAGGGGTCTTGACTGGCCTCGCGCTGTTTCTGCAAACCACGCGCGCAGACGCCTCCGGCGGGTGAAAAAAGGAACGTATCGTGCCTGTCCTGAGCGTGATGGTGCGGACGGGGGAGAGGTCGGGCACCTCCGAGAGCGTGGATGATTGTGTCAACCACCCCAGCCCGCCTGGGGGGGCGGCGCACCGGTTAGAATATGAGGCTTGGCCGAGGTATGGTTGGAGACTCCTTGGCTAGCCTGTTCGGAAGGTGCAACCCCAAGGTTTCGAGGGTCATTCGCAAGGTTTGGATAGCCGGATCTGCTCGCGGGCAGGGTGGGCTGCCAACCGGTCCTCGATGCCGCGCGCTCGCAAAAAGCCACCGTGCCCTCGACCGACGGATGCCTTCATGGCAGCCACATCGGAAGAATCGCTGCCGGTGTAGTGGGCCAAGGTTTCAAGAACGTCCGGAGAAGCACCCGGTTCGTGGGGATGTCCGGTGCAACCCGCGCGCAAGACGCCCTCGAGCAGGCTCCCATCGGTGTCGACGATGTCGGATGACTTCTTCTGAAAATGAGCTGGCACCAGCGAAATCGAGCCGCTCTACCGCCTTCGTCCTCAGGGTAGCTTATCCCCCCAAGGGGGGAATAGTCTGGCGGTATGCCGAACTTCGAAAGTTGTGTGACAGCGCCAAAAACGCCTCCCGCTCCTCGTCATGC
>CM035304.1:4094362-4112657 GCA_002900995.3 Ganoderma boninense
CAGGAGTTGCCCGAAAGGGGGTATAACGGGTGCACTTGCCTGGCTAGCCTGGCCTTGACGGTTTGACTTGTGCTTGTCCTTCCTCTGGAGTCGTCGTCCCACACGCGGTAAGTCCACATGCCGCGTCCTCGTTAGAACTCACATCGCTTACCTGTGCCCCCGGCTTTGCGTCCTCGTAATCGCTCGCATCCCCTGGCAGGCCATCACCGGGTTCGCGGGGGAGACGTCTCTCGCAACGCCCTTGCCCTTCAAGTCTGGCTGGGGCTTGGGGTCAGACCACTCAGGCTGCTATGGTGAGTGTGAGTAAGTCCGAGTCGTCATGCAGCGTAGGAACTAACACTCACTTCGGCTGCCAGGTGATCCCCAAGTGCCTGCGTCTCGCCGTGGGCTTCCATCGACACCAGCACTTCATCGTCGGACTAGGACATCTCAGCCAGTGCCTGAATATGTGCCTCAGGGTCAAGGTTGTCGTCCGAGCCGTCGTTGTCGCTGCTGTGACCGTCGTCTTGGGGGTCTTGGACGTCATGCACAAGTGTTGTCTTCTCGGTTGATGCGGCCGCCGGCGTCTTCGGAGCAGAGCGCGCACCTATCGCAACGCTAAGCGGTACGTCTTCATCCCCAGAATTGTTGAGGTCGGTTGCAAGCAACACGTTCCTCTCTGCTCCATGTAAGTCAGCTAATGTGTAACATAACAGACAAGAACAAGAGGGCAACGTACTCCTTCCCAAGCGAGGAGGAAGATTCACCGCGCTATCCTGGGCGGCCTTCTCTGACGACTTAACCAAATCTACACCGTGCGCTTTTTCAAAACCGCATGAATTCAACTCATGTTGACCGTGCTTACTAGATGCGTGCTTCGCCTTCTTGGACTTGGCGGCTGGCGGCTTGTCCTCTACGGGAGAGAGGGCGCGCTTCCGCGCTGCGGAGAGGGCGTTCGCCCATACTACCCCCGAATACCGCCGGTAAGCAAGTGTCAAGTGGCTTCAACTAGGTATGAAGGGGTTCTCACCCTTTCGTTCCATCGCGGCTTGTTTAGCTTTACGAACGGGCCGATCACGAACGGGTGCGGGCCGAGCTGCAGCTGCGATCAAGCCGGTGTTGGTTTCAATAAGACACTTCTACGGTATGTCAGCTTAATGCTCGAGGGGCGCACCTTGCTGATCCTGAGCCCTTGCCGTTGAACTTGAAGGTGTCGCTGAAGTTGTGGTAGATGGCGCCGACCTCGCCATTACTGTGGTGTATATTCACGAGCGATAAGAGGAGAGATAATGAAGTTGAAGGGGAAATTAGCAAAAAATGAGTTGGCCGGTGGCAGAATGTGAGTGCGTGGACCCCTTATATGTTGTTTCGAAGAGTCTCAACCGCAGCATTGTCTCGTTTTGCCTGCGTAGCCCAGCATAGCCCAGACGTACCGCTTAAACCGAATTTGTTCGTGGCTCGATGCCCATGGAGTCGAGACGCTTGGCCTCGAAAGCCGAATTTGTTCCATTGCCTCGTTGCACTTGCTCAGTCACCACCACCACCACCGCGAGGATCCCCCCCTAGCAACGCTCCCGCTCCCGAGTCCCGAGCCCACACCATTCACCAACTCAGGCTGGTCGAATCACCTCTCGCAGACAAGGGACCCGAGATGTATTGCAGTGCGTGACGAGGAGGAAGCTATTGAGCGTGCTTTCCTCTCAGGACTTGCGCCTGCGGGTTCCGGCTCAACGGTCTGCGGCCATGATGGCGCCCAGTCTAGGGGCACTCTCGACCCCGAGGATGTGGACATGGACCTTCCCGACCTCCCGGACTGGGACGTCGATTCCCCTCCAATCCTTTTTGCCGGTGACTACTTCGGGGCCTATGCCTCCGACGAGGACCTCTATCGCTCTGATGGCTCTGTCTCCCGCCCAGGATCCCCATCCGAAAATTCTGAATTCAATGCGGATGATGAGGATGGATGGGAGCCTCCCCCTGAGGTCTTGCCGGGCACTGCTGCCTCATCGCTTGTTGGCGACCCCCTCCATAGTGCCCACCACGCTCGTCCCTTCACGCCACCTCCCGTCTCTGACGACTCGGACCCCGCGGATGCCTCCCAATCGCCGGACATCCGTGCTGACATCGAAGCTGAAACAACGACGAAGACTCACGTTGTGCCCTATGGGAAGAGCGCATTAGCTGGCGCTCCTGTACCTGGCGTCGCAGCAGAGCGGGCTGGACATGTACGCTACGGCGAGGAGCTGCAGTCGGAGGATCCCCGTCGTCCCATCTACTGGCCATTTACATCGAAACTTGACTGGGAGGTTGCTCGGTGGGGGAAGAAACGCGGCCCCGGATCAACTGCGTTCACGGAGCTACTTGAGATTGATGGCGTGAGCATGCTATTCAAGGGATGTCCTTATTTCATCCTGAATTCCCTGTCCTAGGTTGCAGAGAAGCTTGGCCTGTCGTTCACGAACTCGCGCGGCCTGAATATGATTATTGACAAGCGTATGTCATCTGGGCGTCCTCCCTTTGAGCGCCACGAGATCGTCGTTGCTGGTGAAGCTTTGGAGGTCTACTATCGCGATGTATTGTCGTGCATCCAAGCGCTGTTCGGGGATCCCGAGTTTACCGCGGATCTACTTCTCACTTCTGAGCGCCACTTCACGGACGAGGAGCGGGAAGTACGCGTTTACTTTGAGATGAACACAGGGCAATGGTGGTGGAGAGTACAGGTGCGTCCGCTATTCTGATATCACTTCACCAGTCACTGATCAGAATGCTTGCAGGAAGCTCTAGATCGTCAACGCGAGGGGGCCACTGTCATCCCCATCATTATCGCTTCCGACAAGACTCAACTTACCCTCATTGGCAACAAGACCGCTTACCCCGTCTACATCACAATCGGAAATCTCCCAAAGCGTATCCGGTCCAAACCTTCCCGTCACGGGCAGATCTTGCTGGCGTACTTACCAGCATCGAAGCTCGAGCACATCGCGAACAAGGCCGTGCGTCGCCGTACCCTTGCCAACTTGTTCCATGCCTGTCTCGGGCATGTCCTCGCTCCCTTGAAATCCGCTGGGGTCGATAGAATTCAGCTCGCGAGAGGCGACGGTGTGAAGCATCGTGGTCATCCCATCTTTGCTATCCATGTTGGCGACTACCCAGGGCAGCTTCTTGCCACCGGATGCAAGAATGGCGAGTGCCCGAAGTGTCCCGTGCCTCGCGCGGAGTTGGGCGTCACCACGGACACCTCGTGCCCCCTCCGTGACCTCGCGCAAATGCTCGACGCCCTTTCAGCCCTCGATGAGGGCCCACGCGCGTACACACGGGCCTGTCGCGAGGCCGGGATTAAGCCAATCTTTCATCCCTTCTGGGAGGAGCTTCCGTTCGCCAACATCTTCCTCACCATCACGCCCGACCTCCTACATCAACTTTATCAAGGCGTCATCAAGCATCTCATCGCGTGGCTGAAAGAGGCTTACGGGACGACAGAAATTGACGCGCGGTGCCGCCGCCTGCCTGAGAACCACTCGCTCCGCCACTTCTCCAAAGGTATCTCAAAGCTCTCGCGTGTCACGGGGAAGGAGCATCAAGATATATGGCCTCCCGCCCCGCAATGGCGTCTCGCCAGTCCGCATCGAGAGTGCCACGCGCGCCCTCCTCGACTTCTTATGTTACGCTGCTTACCCCACGCACACATCTCGGACACTCAAGCTTCTCGACGACGCCCTGAAGCGGTTCCATGCCAACAAGTCCGTTTTTGTCGATCTCGCCATCCGAGAACACTTCAAGTTACCCAAGCTTCACTTCCTCGACCACTACCGCCGATCAATCGAGATGTTCGGCACCACTGACAACTACGATACACAGCATTCGGAGCGCCTTCACATTGATTTCGCAAAGGAGGCCTTCCGAGCGACGAACGGAAAGGACGAGTTGTCGCAAATGACGCTCTGGATGGAGCGTAAGGAGAAGATCGAGCGCCACGAGACATACATCAACTGGTGCATTCATCAAGAAGGTATGTACTCTACTCTAGTGAGTGCGTCGATCTTTTCTGACATTTGTTCTTTTCTAGAGCGGCGAGAAGCAGCAATGCCGTCCAGCAGGTAGGCACCTTTTCTTATTTGATGTCCAGCTGTCCGGTTGGCGCACTCACGTGTATCTTCTAGTGCTCCCCTCCTGCCTGTCAACGTAACAACCCGGCGCCCTCCTGGTTGTCCGCGCCAGGACACTGGGGCGCAGGACGACCACAAGCCCCCTCTTGAGATGACGCGGCATCCTTCAGTGAGAGGTGTGTCGCTCCATGACCTCGTTGAGAAATACGGGGCGACTTTCTTCCGAGATGCCTTGAAGTGGTTCATTGTCGCGCACAACAGTTCAGAATCGCTCACGCGCGCTCAGGTTGAATCGCCGCGGCGGCAATCTATTTCCCTTTCAGCAAAATTCCTGTATGGCATCGGATGAAGTTCTGGATCAGCGACCCCTATGACCTTACGAAACGCATCCTTCCGATCTGCGACACAACTCACGCCCACCCCGAACGTGGAGGTAAGTATGATACAACTGTTCCTGGACGCTTCGACACAGTTCTCGTAAATGATGGGACTGGCGGTGTCGCTGGTGTGCAAGGTGCGCTCAATTCTGGCGCACTTCCGGCGCTGTTCACAAACAGCGCCCGTGCATTCCCTCGCTTTCTTGCCTACGTAGAGTGGTTCACACCGTTTCCTTCTGTTCCTGGTAACGGTCATGGCTTGTACAAGATCAAGCGTTCTGTCCGGAATGGGAGTCGATTGGCTAGCATTATCCCCGTTGAAAATATTGTTCGCTCTTGTCATTTATTCCCAGATTTTGGACGCACGGTACCTCGTAGACAGCGGCTAACGTCCTTGATAAATGTGCAGCATTCTATGTAAATCCGTTCGTAGATAGACATACATTTAAGTTAATCTGTTGACAATTATCGCTACGTTCTTACGAAGATCCCAATTATAAAGGTCATGAAACAAATAACGTGCCTTAGACGTGTTATTGAACGTTAGAAGGCCAGAAGATATACTTCGGCGCTCGTTAGGGATTGAGGTTTTCCCTGATGGATCCCAGCAGAATTGCTTACCTAGCGGCGCCGAAGGGATGGGATCTCGAGTTGGTAGCCGACGGATGAAGCGACGCGAGGGGAGACGGGGTGGCAGAGGCAGAGGTTGAGCGAGGAAGCAATTCCAGCTTGCCGCGACGCATCTGCGGCGTGGGGCTACGGAGGCAAAGATAGCATCCATCAGCATCGATGCATTTCGAAGGGCTTGGATAATGGGACATACGTGACGTAGAGTTTTGTGAGATAGTCCGAGGCCGCCTCCACTGTCCTGACCGACGTTCCCGTGGAGGCCTGGTGTTTACGGGACGTTGATAATCGAGCGGTTCTCGGTGTTGCACAGTAGCAAACACGGTGATTAGAACAGCGGCGCAAGTAGCCTTTGTGACAGTTTCGGCCGACCTTGATACGCATATGGGACGCGGCGGCGCGAACGAGCATGAACGGCACGCGGAACGCGGATGATGTCCTAGGCTTCGTCGGGGGTTGTATGCAGCATATGATCGCCCGTAAAGCCGGCGTTGTTCACGATGTGGTTGATCTTGCCAAACTTCCTGCAGATGGGCGGGGGTCACCATCAGCGTCCAAGGTTCTGTCTCCCTGAGCCTTCAGGACCAGTGCAAAAGACGCGGTACGTACTGGATCGTGGTGTTGACAAATTTTCAGGAGTTTCATCGGCGGACTTGATCTCGTCGACAACGGCTTGCGCCTTCTTCTCATCAGGACTGTAGGACAGAGAGTATCACATGAAAACGCGCGCGCAAGGTGAATGGAACATAGCCGGTGAAGAGCATCAGCACGGCACGGAATGGGTAGCTGCTGGTATGGGACGGGACGCACTCGGTAACGACAACCTTCGTGCCTTCCTTGTGAAAGAGCGGGACGACGCTGCGGTAGATTCCCTAGGTGGTACGACTGGTGACCATGCCGCGCCCACAATGGCACCATAGGGTGTCGGGAGAGGGAAAGCGAGGTTCGGGGCGTACCTGGGTAGCACCTGCATGGGGGAACGGACGGACAATGAGCTTAGCGGGCCCCAATCAGACTTCTCGCCGCCGTCCGAGCGGGTTGGTGGGTCGCCGCGCTCGCGCTGGAACGCACCAGTAACAATTGCCGCTTCGCCGGCGAGAAGACCGCGAGGGTGGGCGCCAGAGAGGTGGGTAGCAACTTGTGCAACACGATCGGGCTTCGGCCATGTCGGTGCGGTTCAATGGAGAGTTTGGTTTGGAGTGATGGCGAGCGAATCTAGAGCATAGATATAGGATAGAGCCGGTGCGATGGAGCAGGAAAAAAGGAACATGCCTCTAAATGTTTCCTTCGTCGCTCCTCCCTTTCCAAAAACTCCCGCGCGCCATCTCTCTCCTCCAGGACAACGCCCTGGGGTAACGGTCTTGAGCTAAAGGCAGGTGCATAGTCGTCGTTATCCTCCTCTTCCGCCTCCCACTCACGACCGGCCAAGGGTTCCGACTGTTTTGACAGCGACGGCGGGATCTGCGGCCAATTGAGGAAGGAATTTGGGGTCCTATCGTCTGCACAGGTTCGAGGCATTGTCAAAAGTATCGTCTTGTTCGGCTGGCGGGACTTGAGGCAGCAAGTGTGCAGGGATATCACGTCAATTCATAGCGATCGTGGCCGTAAAAAAGCTGCATGCGAAGAGAGCTGGAAGAGAGTTCCAAGCGTAAGTGAGAGCCAGAAGTGAGCTTGAGTTCCTGGGCTACGAAGTAGACCAGGTCTTGGGGCTACAAATAACGCCTCAAGTGACGGTAACGTCACTCCCACGTGTTGTAACTTGTGACCGGATTATCAACCACCAGCGACCACGCAGTGCCTGTGAAGCACCCAGCCTTCACTCGCTCAGAACCCGCGTAGGATGTCTTCCACATGGTTATCACGTCCAAACCCTGTCATGCTCCGAGAAGCATCCCCGAGGACCAATCCGCCCTCGCTCGCACGCAGATGCAAGAGGATGCCCCCCCCCACGCGCAATCCATCCAAGGTACGACGACAGCGTCGGTAACTGTCACCGCCACTCTCTTCCTATCTGCAGAATCCACCCGGCCACCGCTCAGATTTCCACCATGATTGCGATCTCACCCTTCCTTCCAGCAGTTCCCTTCCTCTCTCCCCTCTGCTTCCGTCGCGATCTCCACCGAAATGGCCCTGCACGCCTCAGCTTGTGGCGTCGTCCTCTCCAGCCATCCATCCATCTCTTGTTCCGGTTCCAAGAAACATATTCCCACACATGGTACCGGTCCGAGCACATGCATTTGTATTAATGGCGGAACACTGACAGTTGGCATTCTTTCGTCCTGCCCAGCATTCCACCCACCGCTTGCTCCGCGGACCTCCGTACAGCCAATTGCCGTCCGAGATGCGCATGGCGACAAAAACCCCAAGAAGACGAAAACGCTCAGGTGGATGAAAGACTAATCCCCCTGTACACATCTCGCTGTAATACTGCTGACCGCCTCGCTTGATATTGACAGGTTCGTATATGATCAAGTCTTTGAAGGGGTTGTTCCCGATCAGGTCAGCGATACATGCCACGGGACCGCGCCGCCATAACTCCACGTCCTCGATAAGAAATTCCTCCCTTGCACCAGGGACATCGCCAGTAACCGTGGTATTATCGTAAGTATAGGCTGTCCCCACGGGCAACGTATCCATCATCTTCAGCCTTCTATCTTTGTTCTTGAATGACGGCGTTTCAATGTTCCCAGTCTACTCCCGATGTAAGGACATGCGCAATATGATGCATGGCCTAAGGAACTCACATTCTCAAGCTTTAGATAATCGTCTGTCCCACTCTCTGGCGTTCGGCGTATCCATTTTACCAAGCCCCCACTCCTTCCAATCTCGGAACAGCGAGTACGGATGTTCTCACATGGAGTCCTGCTAGGCGAAGAGATCGCGGAAGCCGACCACTCCACGGCCTTCGGGGGCTGTGACGAGTTTACTTGATTTACGTCGACCTCCTCGACGGTCACTCGACGTCATTTGGGTAGGGTGATGAAGGCAGATCATTGACCTCTGGCCAAGGAATAGAAGGTTCAGGTAGTGGCCGCACTGGGGGGGCGTGAAGGTCGACTGGCTTGGCAGGCGATACGTCTCTGCGTGGGAGCTGCTCGCCGGGACAATTAGAAAACTCTAGAAAAAGCGGGAAGATTCCTTGTCGTACGGCGCGGGCCGGACGAGTTGCCTGGGCCGGACGTTGAACTTGGACGCGTTATTTGGCTCTGTTGACGTGAAGCCAACGTATGTGTCGGAGGGCAACGCCTACGCCACTCTTCGTCCATCCCTCTTGTACCATACCATCCTCTCTCACACGACTCGATACACTGTATAGTCATGTCCAGCCCCCTTTTTTCTTGCTATGACTTGTTGAGAATGATCTGTCAGGAGCTCAGACCTGTGTACCCGAGCGACGAAATGCCCGACGTCTACACCTTCAGTGATGTCCCCGATGCGCTTACGAACAGCCGTAGACAGGCAAAACAAGACCTGGCATCCTTAGCTCTGGTATCCCGCGCCTTTTCTGAACACGCCTTGGATGCTCGTTGGGAAGTCCTGAATGATCTTGCGCAACTCTTCCTGGTCCTTCCCTCTTACAGGCGACGCTTTTCCGAGTCTTCATGCACAGTACGTATCAGCGACGGATGGTCTGCATAGAATGACCGCTCAATATCTTGTCTCCTAGCGCTGGGTCCAGAGGATGACAGAGGAAGATTGGGCTCGTTTGTGGTCGTATTCCTCCCGCGTCAGGGAGTTACACATCGACGGGCGCGAGCCCGACGCGTACCGCGACTGCATGCTAAGGGTCCTCTTAGGCGGAGCTGGCAAGGGGGTAGAGTCCCTCTTCCCCAAACTTCGACGGCTCAGACCGTTGTTTCTTCAACCCGAGCAGGCTCTGCATGTCTCAGATCTGCTCGTCCCACAACTCCGCTCCTACGCCACGTCGCTGCGCGTCTTCCAGGGCTTCTCCGGCCGCTCAGATGAAGACCTCTTGAGCATATCCCTCTCTATGATGGCCTCTCGAACACCAGACCTGCGAGAATTCATCCTCTTGGACGAGGGCAACAGCAGCGTCAAGGTCAGGGAAGATCACATACAGGATCTTAGCCGCTTCCCTAACCTACAGAAGTTTGTTTCGAAATGCCCACTGGAGCGCGACGCGCAGAGGAGCATTGATGTCTTTCATCATCTGAAGCACCTCGATATCAACGTGGACCATCGCAGCATAGACGCGACTCCCATGGGCAATGTCCCCCCTCTGGAGCTGCCAGAGTTGGAAGTCCTTATGATCCGCGGCGTCCTAGCCAATGTCTCAGAATTCTTGAGCCAGATGAACGCGCCCCTCATCCACTCCGCTACATTCGCGATTACATCTTCTACCCAAGCCCCCGTCTCTCCTGAAACTTTACAGGTCTTCATCCATTTTGTCAGAAGGTGGCTTCCCTGCGGCATCAGCAGGTTCACGTTAAGCTGCAACTCACTATCCCACAATGCGCTCGTTTTCAATCCAGTTGTCCTCAACTTCTGGGACCCGATAGGTTCCTTTGCCGAGCTCGAGGAACTATCCATCAGCTTCAGCCAGTCTTTTGTTGCGGTCTCAGACAAGGAGATCATCACACTCTCAGAAGGATTGCGCAAACTGCGCTTCTTCGAGCTGCGTTACGCTCACAATTGCGCTCGGACGAGGCCCACGGTCAAGACACTGGTGGCACTTGCTACCAGTTGCCCGAAGCTGGCCCACCTGCACCTCGCGGAAATGGATTTAGACATGCCCATCGAGGACGTGGAGGCTACTATGGCGCCGGAGGCCACCGCGCTGCGTCACAGACTCGGTGTACTGAACATCGACTGCCTACGTGGTTCAGAGCCCCAGGACCCGTCGTTCTTCCTATTACAACTCAAGCGTTTATTCCCTGACCTGTGCACCGTGGGGCCACCAGACGCTGTACCTACAGGCTGCGACGACATTCTGAGGACGCATGTAAACAGGTTTTTAGCTCGCATAAGGTGACGAATATGTTCGAGTAGCATAGAATAGCATCTATGTATTCTGATACTATCAAGGACGTGGTGAGAATAGACTTCGAGTTTCAGAGTTGTCGCCACCGCCTCCTCCTCCGAGTCCGCCATCCTTGCGTGACCACCACGATGGTGGTGCGTCCTTGCGCTGGGTGTGCTGTCCAACACGATGGCGCCTCCTGAGGTGCATCGGGTGGCAGGCCCTGGCCCGCCACATCGTACCCTGCGGACAATATGGCAAGTGCGATCAGGATGGTAGGCCGTTTTAGCAGAGCAAACGTAGTAGACATGAATTATAGGTGCAGCGGACACGAAGCACATCTAGGGAAGGACTTCAGGCAGCACCGCGTGAGGCTTCATGGTCGCAACGACAATGCATCCGGCATCCATGCAATCTGAAACAGATCAGCATCAGCTTAGCTAAAGGGTGACTGCGCATGCTCCTACCTGGACTAAACAATGGTCGTGTTGTGCGTGTTTGAGCCGAGCTATATGAGTACGCAAGTGATCTGCCGCACTGTCCCGGTTCGTAATTCCCTACGACCTGGGACGGACCTGGGACGAGTTGGCGGCTTGACAGGAACTGTGGTTGACGGGCGAGAGTGTCTTGCTTTCACAGCGAGGACCGTAACTGAATGCGTGATGTGGCAAGACGTGGTCAGCTCAAACAGATGTACTCGCCAGTGTTGCGTACCGGGAAAGGTCGTTTCACGGCGCTGCGTAAGCGAAGGCCAGGGACAGACTGGGAGGTGAGTCAGCAAAAAATTTGAATATCCGTACTAGACGTTGGAAGGCAACGTGGGGTCCTGAAACATGTGGAAGTCAATGTGTATATTGAGAAAGAACTCAACACAGTCGTCGCAAACGGTCTCCGATGACCAGTTAGGGTCAACGTCATCAAGGCCGTACTTGGGAATGTGATGACATGAGCGGAGAAGGGTGATTTCCGACACGATAGAGTGGCGTCGACGCTTGTTGCTGGTGGAGTGGCTGGTAATAACACTGAAGAAGCCGCTTCGCGGTTATGGTCCACGAAAGGAGCGGAACCACTGAGGGGATGAGAGTGGTTGCAACCGTGTGCAGGGAGGTTGGAAATTGATCTAATACGAGCAGTGCGGAATCCTGTAGGATGGCAAAAGGCTGAGATGAGATGGAATACAGAGAATTATGAGGATAATGAACGCATCGTTCAGACCTCCCTCGCGCTTGCGCTTGGCTTCGTCGTCGACGACGAACAGTCCGCAGTCAAGATACTCACGGACATAGCGAGCACCACCCTGGGCAGTTGTCGAAAGGGCGCACGGCAGGTTCGAGGAGGTGACGTAGTGTGTTGAACTCGTTCGGTCGGGTCGCAATGGGCAGATGAGAATCGAGGAAGGCATGCAGGTCCGCGAGGAAGCCTGTGGCGCCATAGCTAGTCTCGAGTTCAACACACGAGATTTTGTCTAGCAGATGGAGAGAGAGGAAGATCGTAAGCACGATGGACGTTGGAGTTGAGAAGCGACTTGCCGTAGGCGTCTTGAAGCCAGCCTCTGAATCGGCGTCATCGTCGTCGCTTGGCGGAGACACGCACCGGGGTGAGCGCTTGTGAGTATCTCTTCGTTCCAATCTCCTCGTTGGTCCTCACCAGACTCGCTACCTGATCGGTCTCCCTCTCTACCTCCAAGGACACAAGAGATGTAGCAGCCATGTCGCATCAGCGCCTCTTGAATTTGCAACCAGGTCGTCATCTGGACGATGTGTTCATTGCGGCTGCTCGCTGAGTCGGTATGGGTTCTTGGCGTCGTCGATGTGGAGGCGTTCTGATGTTTCTGTATTCAGGCCATCAAGACAGCCAAGGTATGAGATGGCTTCAATATAGTGTATAAGTGCATGGAGATTAGGTATGTTGCAGTGTTCGCGTATTCCGAGCTCAATGAAGGTGTCCTTGCGGAGGTATAAGTTACGGAGACCGTCGCCATCCGTCGCAGTGTCGTATCTGAGTGGACACGGTAGTGTGCAGGATAGACGAAGTTAGAGTCCCTTGACGGCTGCGACTCAATACGACCAACGAGGAGGCCGAGGAGAACCTTCTTCGCCGCGCCTCTCCCACTGACTGAGGACGGAGATCCCGTTCTTGAAGTGGCGAAGTCCGTGGTATTGCGACAGCGATGCGAATCGGCTGTCGAGCTCCGTCTTGCCTACGAGTTTGCTGATCCATGTCACCAGGTGTTCTTTTATTACACCCTTGTGGAGCTGGAGGATGTCGGGAGTGATGGTCGCGAAGATGTCCGTGTGAGGAGACTCGACCCGGAACCGTTGAGGTAGGGGGCTGCAGGCCATATTCGTCGAAGTCGGGTACGTCCTCGCCTGCGGTCGCGCGTGTTATGATGTTGAGCGAGATCGTTTAATTACGCAGTGAGCAGGGATTTTCGTCGCCACGCTTGTCCGGCGGAACAACGAACTGTGGACACCTATTTTCCTGACAGCAAGTGATCAAGCATTGCTCCGGATGGTCCGCAACGTATGCAGCGAGGATAGGATAGACCCCGCCGAATTGAGCCGTCTGCGCAAGTAATGGGAACACCGCGCTTACCAGCCTCAATGAGTGGAGCATGGAGGGGTTTCATGCACGCGTGGAAGAGCCGCTGTTGAGCCTCGGAACGGGCGGCGTCTGTGAAGCATGCAAGCTTCGCAACAGGGATGTAGCCGAACAACACGGACGCATGCATGGACGGTTTGCGGCGAACATCCTTGCCGATGTTGCGCGATGGTGAGGTAGACAGGCCAAGCAGCTTTGTCACCCCCCGAAGGACCGATAATTTCGCTTTGTCGGAGGAGAGGATCACGGCTGCGACGGTGGCGCCTTTGGGAAGGCGTTTCTGGACACAGTCTACTCGGAAGGTACGCACCTGAATATTCCACCATCAGTCGTCAGTGTTCATCTCGCTGTAGTATCGCTGACCATCCTACTTGACACGCAGAGGTTCATAGACGATGATGTCCTTGAAGACAGGGTTCCCAATGAGGTCGCGGATGCACTCGACGGGATCACGCTGCTATAGATCCAGTTCCTAGGCGAGTAGTTCCCCTCTCGGGTCTTCGCAATCACCAGTTATGTCGACGACATTTGCAGTGCCATCGCGGACCCACAGGTAGCACATCGACTTTCCTCAACGTGACAAGCTTGTTTTGTTTTTGAAGCTTGGCTTTGTGACAGTTCGTGTCTGCGTCAATCAATGCGGTGAGACTCCTCGGATACCTAGGCCGTGACTCTGCCTTACTCACGATCCCGAGTTTCAGATACTCATCTGCTCCTGACATTGGTCCGACGCATCAACCACTTCGCGAGTCCTCACTCCTTTTGGGCTTTGAACGGCGCCTACTACAGCCCTTTCATTGATTGTTGGCTCCTCCCGGATATCACTGAGGACTGTGACTGTGGCCACTTCTCGAGGATACCGCTTGTGCGTCCAGGAGTTCTCGTCGGTGTTATCCTCGACTTCTTCCATCGTGACCGTTCGACGTTTGGGTACGTTTTTGTCGGATGATTCAATGGGCTGAGATGAGGGCTGATCGTAGTCGATAGTTGGCCAATGGAGGAGAGTGTCCGGACTGCGCTCACGGGGAGCAGGATAGGAGGATGGGAGGGGTCTGGCGGGGGCGGGAGCACGGTCTGTGGGGAAGAAAGACAATCGAGACAGGCGCTGATGCGCTGGTTATTCACCTTTCGGTTGTTGGGGCCCGTACGTTGAACAAGGCCCTGCATCCCTTACAGCGTAAGTCAGCCATTTCCGTCCGAAGGCCAATCGATCATCGGCGCTTCTTCTATCTCCTTTCCTTCGCAACCACCACCATCCTCTCGAGCCCGCCGGGTCCTCTGACTTCTCGATGTGGGCGATGACTGAAAGATTGAGAGAGGAAGAAGAAGGCGAGTACATACCAGTCCTCGACACTACTTCGCGCTGATACTGACGAAGAAAACTTAAGGGAGCCCGATGAAGCGGCTGCAGACCTGATTTCTTCCAAGCGCAAATGGGCTGAGAGACAAGGAGAACCATGAAGGCTAGAAAGGGAAGGCAACGCCTCAGTACGGACGGTTATTTGCTCAGCTTCTTATTGTCGCTTGTTATCTGCGCTGCTGACGTGCATTGCAAGCGAAAAAGTTCAACATCACATCGCCTTCAACCAATCAGACAGTGGTAAAGGGCACGCTGCTCAACCTGCGGGCTCGTAAACGTGGATGGCCTCCTTTGAGAAACCAGACCGTCAGCATGATCCGCGGAGTTCAGCATGCGGTTATGACGTATGACGGCTGGACATCGCCATGGCCAGGGTTCAAGCACTACGCCAGTGAGCAGGATTAATTTTTATTTTTAATTAAGATAACTCATGAATCTCACAAGCTTACTCCAGAGAAAGCGGCTCAATTCGCTGATCTCTGTAACATCGGCACCCGGTGCGATGGAGGTCACTCGCAGGGACAGGGAATATGGCTGTGGCACGGCCGATGATGTCGGCGAGATCATGAACTTGCTGGTAATGCAAAAACCGCAGGAAGAAACTCACCCAATGATGTCGTCACGAACATGATGAATCGTCCGTCTCACCTCCATCGACCGAGCATCAATCAACTGTTGTGCACGTAGCTAAATAAGCTAGTGGTCGTCAGCATGACGCGGATACTCCTTTTGACTCCAAGATGAGCGGAGGGCAGCATGAAACTTCGCGGGCGGCCTCTGGCGAACGCTAACTGATCCTTGACCTTTTTCCAGCATGATGCCTTCCGCAGCACCAACCAACGGCCGCGCCCTCACCCCCGAATCCGCCCGCGACGAACCGCCCGTCTCTACGACTTTGTCACCGACGCCTTTGGACGACAAACCATTTTAATTTATCCGCATCGGGGATTTCGAGATGGCGGTTGGCGCCATGACCAGTTTTCGAAGTGGTCAGTCTTGTTCTATTTCCAAGTGGAAAACTCGGACGCTTGATACAGAAATTCTTTTCCGGACGAAATCCAGCGTGTGGAAGGGTGGCTCCGCGACGCGCCAGCTCAACCGCGGTTGAGAGGACTATCCCTTTTCCGAGTGGGCGACTTCTGACATGCAAGCTCGACTTCGCATTCGCCAGATAGACTACCGCGTGGCACAGGCCGCCGAAGACTGCAAGGCCGCCCTGCGCATGCAGCTCGAACAGATCGGCAATCCTTCTGTCGCTTGGCAATCCGAGGTTGACCGTCTAGTCAGCTTCTTGTGCGGCTTTCGGGAGACCGTCCTTTCCGATTTGAAGTCCTCGAGAGTATGCCGGAACTTGTTGATCAGGACCCCTACGAGGATGACTACGACCTGTGATGGACGGCGTGGTCGCACGGAAACGTCTCGAGGTGAGTGCTACAGCTTCTTCCTTCTACTTATTCTTTCTTCCTTCGTCATGTCCGCCCGCAGCCGTAGTCTTAAAGGCCCGCTTCGCGCCACCCCCTGCTCCTCAGTGTCGTCATCCCCATCGTCGTCCTTCCGCCACCGTGCAATTCCTCGACCTCTTCAACCGCGCAGAACTCCTCGACTTTGTCGAGAGCGCCATCCAGTCTCTCGATAACCCTTCTCCGTCTCCGGTGGCCAACGGCGTCGTCTCCTCGACTACTTCGGAGGCCGCCGCGAGCACACACACTCAGCCTCACTCCTCCCCCCCGATACTGTCTTGCTCCTGCAACAGTTCCTCGCGAAGGTCGCCAGTTGCTCGCCCATCGCCCCTTGTCCCGACGACCTCTTCGTCCGGTTTCGCCGTGTCCTCACCACTCTCCTCGAATATGGGTGCCTTTCTCCCTCACACCTCCATTCTTTCGACGTCGACTACTCCTTCATGACTCGCGTTCGAGGCTCGCGCTTCAGCGCCGACCGTCATAACACCGCGCTTGCTGAATTGGATGACGCGCGAAGCGTGCTGCGCGACGCTCAAACTCAACATGAGCATACGTCCGCTCCGTCATCACGCTCAAGTATTCGATCAGAAGCGCTGGCTCACACCGATCTTCACCAGGCGCGCGAACCAAGGCGCCCAGGAGCGTGCGTGATCTTCTTTTATTTATTTTCATTCATCTCTTCTGTACTAACGCTCTCGCCGATCCTTCGCAGTCGAGACCATCATCCTCCATGGGGTGTACTGGGGAACCAAGGAAGAGCCGCCGCTTATCGAGAGACCTTTGCTCCTGCGGGAGTTCCAGGGTCTAGACTTTCGCGCGCGCATGCGCACGCACGCTCACAATCGCGCTCGGGCGCAGGACCACGGAGGCAGGGTCCTCGGGTTCTCGCCATCCTGGTTCGGGAGCCTGAAATAAGATGAATAAAATGTATCGTTTTCCGTTTTGTGAAAGATGAAGTCACGGAACGGCAAGGAGGCAAGCATGTACGATGGGAACCCAAAGGCTCCATCCCTCCAACTGAAAAATGAACCGTCTTCGGTCACGAAGAAGGGTTTAGCTAAGCATCTTTGGCGTCGTGTTTATGAAGTCGAACGCGCCATCGTCTTCTTCTGTTGACTTCGAGTTCGCATATGCGCCGTGAATCTACGTCCAGATCCGCGCTTATGAACTGGATGAAGTCTTTTCTTGCCAAGTAAGGCAGCACCCGAAACGCCGCAATAGTACGGCCAAAGACCGCGCCGTCTCCAGCAGGATGACCATGTACGCGCCACCCCCGTTGCACGAGAAGACAAGATATGGTCCAAGGTAGCGCGGGCGCATCTCCGCATTAAGTGATTTCTCCACCGGCTTCAACGCGGTCCACGTACGAGAACGCTTGAGTGCGCCATTGGCCCTCACTCCAGTCCTCGAACACCCGACGCCCTCGCCTTCTTCGGCGGTCAGTGTGTTCTGCTGGTTTTTCAGTAGTCCTTCGGCACCGTACTCATCAGTGGGCCCCCGCGCACGTCCTCTTGAACTCCTTCGTGCCTTCTTCGAGCTGGAGCCGTCCCGCTCGGGCTTCATCGACTCGTAGTTCCACACAAAGGGGGAGCCCGTGGGCTCGTTCCTGTCCGGCGTGGCCCCGGGCTCGTGGTGCGCGGAAGTGCTTATATGCACCTTCCCCTACAATGGTGTTCCTAAATCTTCGCAGACGGCACCTTTCTCGCAACGCGACCGACCTCAGGCTACAAGAGCCGACTCCCACCCACCGCATCGTCAAACGCAGCGGCTTGGGAGTTACGAGTCGGTGCGTTGTCCATGTAAAAGTCGAGTGCCCCGAGCTCCGCAGGCGTTGTGGGAACGGCGCGTCTGTGGAGAACAGCGAAAGGTCGCCGAGAAGCGAAATCTGCCCCACGGCGGTGGCGGGGTTGCTTAAGTTGCACAGAGCGCATAGGGGATGTAGAGAACGTACGTCTCTGGCATCCCAGGAAGGGAGGGACTCGGGGACACGAGGAGAATCAGGACCTGGTATCGAGCGTCGAAGTGGGCCTGAACGTTCCCTTTCCGGAGCGATGGAGAAGTCGCTCACGGAGACGGGGAATACAACCGCGTGGGCGATATGAGCACTACGCCATCTGGATGTTGAATATCGTGGAGGCAAGAGGTACCCGTGGACAAGCTGATAGGGCAAAAAGAAGGAAAGAACTCACAAGACGATTGTGAAGACGACGATTTGCTCGTGGTCGCCCATCGTCGCTCAACTGTTCTGCGTTAAGGCGACGAGAGGAGAAGAGGTAACTCCTCTTTCACGGACGCGCAAGCGTCGGCCCCAGCCCTGCACTGGCCACCCTGCTCCTCTTTGGCGGCACGGGAAGCGTCTCGGCCTCTGAACCTCTGCCCTGACCCGTACCCTTGACACGAGCTCGAGCTCTCTGACCGCGACGCTTCTCCTTCTGGGTCTCATCATTTCCAGACTTTCTCCCTGCATTCTCGCTGCACTCCCCCTTCTGAACCTCGACCTGAATAAATGGGTTAGCAACGTCAAGACAGGGATATTCGGCCATGAGCTCGTCGTATATCCAGTCCTAGACCTTGAGGACTGGGTCGTTGCACCCGGACATGAGAGTGAATGCTTGGAGCGAGGGTGTGGTTCTTAATCACTTCACGGACATCCCGATACCAGACTTCGTAGGACTGCTTCATCCAGCTCGGGATGTCATTGGAAGGAGAGTCAGCATCTTAGTGAGTGATTTTGAAGCGGGCCCATTGTACTTCGTCGAGAGATGTCGAGTCGATAACACTCTTCAAGATTCGGACTCGGAGTG
>CM035304.1:4112757-4185895 GCA_002900995.3 Ganoderma boninense
GCCTCTCCGCGGCGCTGCACAACTGTCCAAAAATTGAGGAACTTCTTGTTCTCTGGAATTTTGTGCCAGGTGACGGGCATTGAAGGAGCCCCTTTGCAGGCCCTAGATATCATCTACGTCCCACGGCACTCCCCGAGTTTCTTCAGCCACGTCGTGGACGATGTCCCCTGCCACTGCTAGCCTGCCCTCCGCTGCCTCGCGTTCACCAGCCTCTGGTGCACCCCTTCACGATGCCGCCACCTTCCTCCTTGCGCTCCCCACCTTGGAACTCACCCACCTCGACGTTGCGTCCGGCAGTGGGCCCGGGGGTGGAGCGGGGGTACTCACGAGGTTCCAGTCCCCCCTCATTTCCTCCCGCGCCCGCGCATGCTCAAGGCGTGCCACGGCGGCCGTCCACTCAAGAAAGGTGTGAAATTGAGCGGGGTCCGCAGCGCGCGACCGCGCATATCCGGAAAACCTGAGGGCGGATACACAAGTAAGGAGGTTAGAGCTTCCGGGGTGGAGCGGGATGGAGGAGGTGCGGTGGCTGGCGGAGTGCGTCCTGAAGCTGATCTGGCTTCTCCCCGGTAGGCGGGGTGATGCTGGCTCCAGGTGAGGAACACGAACGCGAACACGAACATGAATATGTCGGGATCGGGCAGGGGGCAGGGAGGCAGGGAGAGGATGGCAAGCATTCCGTGCGCATCGCCACAGACTTCGGGAGTTCCTGTTGTTATGTAATGCTTTGTTCGTGAAAACCGTGTGAATAGGATGGATGGATAGGTCGCGTGGGCGAACGTGCTGGCGCAGGTGCCCGAGCTGACGTTCTTACACCGGGTCGGGTTCATCTACGAGGTCGCGAGCACCACAATTCAGGACGGCCGAGCGGAACCGGGTGTGTAAGAACGAGCTAGCGGGTCCGCGTCGATGCTCGCGTGGAAGTACCCGAAGCTGGGCCGTCTGGACCACTGCAAGGTCATCGTACCCACTCGCAACACGGAGCTAGTCAGAGATGAAGTCAAAAAAGACGTTAAAAGTGCGAGTGTATGGATAAATGGACCACTGAGCTGTAGCTGGTAGCAAGCCTGGATTGGGACGGAGACGATTGTCAGTGTTGCAGGCTATTAAGGGACCTAATGTACTGTACTTACTTAGACTACGACGCGACAAGACTGCCCGTCGCAAGGGAAGCTATGCTTTCTGCAAAATGAACACAACAGGGGAGGGCTAGATTTGCGCTTAGGAAGCGTGCGTAGTCACGGCACCAACCTGAACATGAGATCGATGCCGTTCCTGGCAGGGAGCGGAATTTGGTACAGGGATGCTGGCTGGCGGTGAAGCAAGTCGCATGCTAGCGCTCGATATTCAAGGCTGCGGCCAAGGAGCGGTCTCGATAATGGCTGTTCCGATTTCTGGAGAGGAGAGAATTCGGATGATGGTTAGGAACTGGTGGTGCGAGGAAATGCAGAACTCTGAGCAATAGATAAGCATGACGAAGATTTTTGGCGCGCTGGACAGCATTCTGACTTGCAGTTGTCGCTGTAGCCAGCTGGGGTTGTGCTGGTGTTGGTATTCGCGGTATTAAACGCTTTACTAGAAGGACAGGACTGACGACGAAGATCAGGGCTGAATCGAATTCAACGGTGTTTACCTGCCAGTGGACCATGATGCTTGTCACCCCACGGTAGATGAATCAACTCCCCGGCCCGCTACAAACCCGGAGTCACGAGGTACGGCAGGCGGGGCGTAGTACTACATGGAGCCTCGCCGCCGATCTACGTCAACCCCAGGAGGGGAATCATTCCCTGGCTCTTGCTGTCAACTGATGGACGACATTATCTCCTGTCCAACGCACGCGGAGACGCATCATCAATCAGGAGTTCTCACCTCAAACATTTCTCCTTGGGGCTCTTTGCGGAGAATGAGGCTCCCAATGCAAACTGAGTGAGTCTGGCAATCCTGTCGCGCCGCAGTCGCAGTCATACGGGGATGGGGCACAATTTCGCTGGCTCGTGATGAAGATGAACCCACAAACGACCTCGATACGAGCAGAAGTCCGAAGCAGTTAGGATGGCTAGAATTCAGATGAATGAACGAATACATGGGATGATCGGAGAAGGTATAGTCGTCACATAAGTCCAATACTGAGGTAGAGGTCCACCGGCGATCAACGTGTTCACCCTACATGGGGATAAGGCGACAAGAACGTAGAATCAAGCTCACTGGGATGACAGATGCGTGCACTTGGTGCTGGAAAAACGAGCGCGAGATGCGATACAGTTGGCCTGCGGGGGTGAACCATTCGACCTGCGCCAAATGGGTGTCGGATTGGTCGCGGATGGCTCGGAAATTTTGGAGATGCGGCGGGAGAGTGAATATGAGTCGTACACGGGCTACGCGATAGTCTGAAAACTCATTAGCGGGCTTCCATGCAGCGTAACCGGCGGAAAGGTAGACGCACCATGAAGAGATAACACACGGGCGCCACTGGCGGACGAGCCGCCTTGCCCTTGCGTCCGAACGAGGACGGTATCGTAATGCGCTGGCTGCTTGCCTCGCGAAGGACTAGCACGGACCCTGTTGACCAGATTAGGTTCGTAGCGAGGGTGGTGCGAGGGTTGGACGACGAAGAGCTGCTGGAAGACCGGATATAGCGCCGGGAGAGGGCCGGTGATAGGCGGCTGAGGGAGACGAGGAATGCGAGCAAGTGATGTTCGAAACATGGGGCGTGGAATGATCGAGCAAGATCGTAACCAGAATGGTATCCAAGGGTAGGGGTGCGACTGATTTTGTACCCTGCATTGTCATGCTGACGAAGGTATGCGGGGTAGGGGTATGGTGCGCTTGTGAACGAAGACATACCTGGCTGACCTCGCCCTCCTCATCTGAGCTGTCGTTCGCCCTCTCTTCCTCATGCTCTTCCTGGTCCTGACCTATCCCTTCTGTCCCTTTAAAGCTGAACACGCGTTCGACAATTGAAAACGGGGTTGGATCTTCATGCTCGATGGCAAGTGTCGTCGAGGTGATCGCACTGACATGCCGTGCTCCGGTACAGTATCATCCAGTGGGGAAGGTGCGTATGCGAAGGGGAGCTCGTCGGGATAGAGAGAAGGGGGAGATGAAGCAGAGTTGGCTTGCATTCAGTGAAGGAAGGACTATTGCATGCGCACCTTTTCTCGGCGCGTCAACCACACGACCATCTGCTCAAGATACGCCCTCCTGTTGCTAGCTCGATATCCGTGCTTCGCCAGGTCGATGTGAAGATGCTCTGAGATATAAGTGCTGAGGCCGTCGCAAGCCCCAATGTTGATGATCGACTATAGGTAGTGTATGAACCAGTGGAGCTTTGTGATATTGAAGTCCGTGCGAATGCCGAGTTCGATGAAGATGTCCTTGTTGAGATGGAAGGTCGACAAGGCATCCTCGAGACGGAACAGTGAGGTGGTCGAATGGAAAGGGAGGCGGGACGAGGAGCGTCGGGGTGCATGCCGCAAATAGCGGCGGTACTCGTTTCCTGTCCACTGCGAGATGCCAGAGATACCCTTCTCGAAGATCTGAAGACCCTAGTATGGAGGCATGCGCATCATTCGGGCGTCGAGCTCGTCCTCCAGACCTATACTGAGCCACTTGACTAGATGTCCTTGAAAACACCCTTGTCAAGCTGATGCAGGAGGTCCGAAGCGATGCACGTGAACATGTTCGTGTGCGGAAGGTCCTCCCAGAACGGTCGAGGTATGTGATGGAGCCCTCCTTCTGCGAACTGAGTCGAACTGGTTGGGTTCTGCATGGCTGCTAGCTTCCGGAACGCGGTAACAAGACAGTAGCGGGCCGCCCGAGCATCGGAAGGGACAACACATACTGGGCAGCAGTTCTCCTTGCAGCACGTAACCAGACACTGTTCTGCATGGTCGGCGAGATAAGCTGCGAGTATGGGGCAGATGTGGCGGACGGCGCCGTCCGCACAGGTGAGCTTTAACCCCTCGCGACCAGCCTTGATGAGCAGCCGAAGTGCGATTGACATGGCGTAGTGAAAGAGCCTATAGCCTTCCAGTAAACGTTCGCTGGGACGGAAATAGTGGAGCTTCGTGGCAGAGAGGTAGCCAAGCAAGGCAACAGCGCACCGTGAAGGGCATTTGGGGACATCCTTCGGGATGTTGCCAATAGTGAGGTACATCGGCCATGCTTGCTTGTCGTCGCTGAACGTCGAAAGCTGGGTCTTGTCTGACGCCAACATGACGGGAACCACGGTTGGTCCTTCAGGTAAGAGCTTCTGCTTGAAGGATGTGTGAGCTCGGAAACCAGCCCCACAGTTCCCATTACGGGCGCACCTGCAGTTCTCACATCCACTTTACCGAGGAAATGTCATCAAAGAACTCCTCAACGACCTTCTCGTCCTCCTCATCGTACGTCCACAAACGTTCATAAGACGTATTGTCGTTAAACTCTGGATTGCCGACAAGGTCTGAAATAACAGCGATAGGATCCCGAACCCAGAAGTCGAGAAGCTCGATCACGGTAAGGCCGCACTCATCGAGAGAGGTGCCATCGACGGTGATTTCGTACAGCACCCACTCGGCAAGGGGTCCAGGAAGTGACACATTTCCTTTGAGGAAAGCGGCGTTGCTGTTGGATGTTGGAACTTATTGCGGATGTTGGAACTTATCGCAAGGTCAGTACTCTGCGCGAATTGCTTCCAAAACAGACAGTGCTTACTATGCCCAGTTTCAGTAGCCTATCCGTGTATCGCTGCGTTGTGTTGCCCTCTAATCCATTGAACCAATTCTCAATCGAAGCTACTTGCGTAGGGAGCCCAGGGCGGCAGACCTGGTCAGCCCGGCGGAGCTCGAAGCGTGTGGGCTTTATAGCGAATTTATGGCCAGTATGAAGAATGTGTTTGACGAGTCGCCGTCGGGGAGCCATGTTCAAGGAGGGAGGCATGAAGGATTGTCCGAGGTAGGTGGTGTCGGTGTCAGTTACTGCAACACGGTGGGCTTGCTCGACCGTGTGAAAGTCAACTCCGAAACACGCCGCCACCCGACACTGTGCCATCTCCTCCACAATCCCAACAGCAAGCTCTCGCTGAACAGCCCCGACGTGGCACTCGCCCTATTCGCGCCGCTTCGACCATAGATCCAGGTGCGCATATGTTCTCGATGCTTCACATTTGGATCGGAAAGTCGACCAAGACGGAACAGGTCTTGCCGAAAACTTGCGTACAGGACATGTAATCCATGGCTATCCTGGCGCACGCAACGCATCCGCTGAGGATAATCCACAGGGCCTTATGTCACACTTAGACATCGCACGAGAGCGAGGGGACGATAGTAATGATGAAGATTATGTGCAAGGTACCCCAAGGCGGCCTGCTCTAACCCACGCAGCTCCGGTACGTGCTTCTTGGCACCTTAGAAGATATTCACTCATGGTACACACTCCTGCCCAGACTCAAGATACGTCGATCGACCCTCTAGGCAATGTGATTGGCACGGAGCGATACACCACAGTCGAAATACTGACCTCCGCTCGTGTTTCCAACGGCTCGTTTCGCGAAAAGATTTCCTTCCCGAACATGCCTTCATCGTCGTCGCTCCTAACGGGTCCATATCAGGCAGCATACCCGCCAGAACTTATCACCCTTCTTCGCTCTCCAGGCTCTGCTACAAAGCCTTCCCGCCAGTATCTCGACAGCATCCTCGCCGACATCTACCCTGGTTGACGTGCCCAACGCGCCACTTCCCACTGTGCATACGCCGACCCCTCAGCCGCATCGCACGTCTCATAAGCGCGTGAATACTACCATTTCTGAGGTTGACAAGGAGACGATTGCACGTCACAAGAAGGCAAAGCACAACGCCGCACGTCCCAAACATAGTGACTACGGCGGTGATGCGATCTTCGCTGAGGTCATGCGAATCGCATCCCGCTCATTAACTATACATTTCGCTGCTAAGAAGCCCTTCCCGAGCAAGGCTGCCCGCAAAACGCTCGTCGAAGAGAAGTACAAGCTTGCACTCGAGCAATGCGGCGTCACTTTGGCGCGGTACCCGCTCACAGATGATGCGGCGACTCTAGTGCGTGTCAATAATATCTACATTCATCTTCTTGAGCCCATAACACCTTTTCAGCTTGAGAAGGAGGAGACGAACATGCGCAGCCGTGTGAAAGCTGCCATCGGGCTCTGCACGTTCTATGGCTTTCGTCGCGTAACTTCCACTAATCCCGATTGCAAAGCGAAAAGGCTCTGGTTTATCAGCTCCTTGGAAGCACAGACACAGAGTCCTACATGCCAAAGACAGTATTCGAATACAAGGTGCGTGATCATTCACGGAATTTGCTGTGACCATCCACCTGATGATATAAATGTTCTAGAACATCACCGCTAAAGAAGATCGTTGACCCAATTCCCCATCAAACTCTTACTCTGGTCCTAACGGCGGTATGGCATCGTTTTATTTCACACCCTTCCTTTATGTCTGTCACCCCGCCGTGTTCAGGTATCTAACGTACCCTCTGACTCCCAGATCGAACACTGCATGGAGCAGTATGCCTCGGTTACGTATGATAAGAAGATCAGGTTCAGCAACCAGTATTTCACCGCATATGACCGTCACCTCAAGGTTTTCGACCAGTACAACGCAGCTACTCCGTGGAGGCAGTACCGCAAGCTTCTCTTTCGAAATGGCCAGTAAGTCAGAAAGTCACCTCCGCTGAGGACATCGACGGTGACATTGCGCGTTTGTCTGCAGATCAGCTGGCTGGCTTCCTAGGTAGTTCCGATGTCGAGCCTGATGCTGCCGTATAAGCAATAGCATATCATTACCTGCTTGCAATGCCCCGTGGTCTAAGCCAGAGAAGCTGCGTATCTAAGGTATCCGTCATGCCTCCAGCTACTTCGCGGAGACTCCGCTTTCAATGGGGAGACGTGCGCTCCCTAGGGAGCTCGGCATGAGATTGAGGATTGAACGCTAGCCACAAGGAGAATCTCCTAGCGCTCAATGCGCGGCTGCAAGGAGCCGCAGGAACGGAGGGCAGTTCCTGATCAGCACACACTCCTCTCCTCAGACTCTTCCTGGGCCTCTCCGCATCTGCGTCTGCTGAACGTTAACGAACATCTTGTGTCTTTGGCTTCAGGACTTTGTGCATCTCTAGGAGGCTGTACTGCTCCCCGAGGTGCTCGAGGAGTTGTGGACGCGCCCGATGGGTGGGCAGGACTATCCGTCTGAGCCGTTACCAGCTGCACAATCGATATGGGAGCTACCGCATGCCCCCTGCCACATGTACGTGGAATGGGACGGTGTTTTTTTTGAAGTGTTCTGACGGGTCAACGTAACAGTGCTCCAGGCGCATTGAGACGTGCACTTCGGTGCTCAATGACGAGTGGATCCGAGTCAACCCCCGGCATTTACAAGCAAATGCCGGTTGTCTCGCTCACAGTACAAGAAGATCGTCCACGAAAGAACGTCCACGAAGAGGCATTGTACCGCAGCGCAGAAGACCGCCGCGAGTATGACTTCCACGTCGAGGCGAATCACACGTCCATTCAGGTGCTCGAGCCGGTGAATAAATAACAAGATCGCCCAGCTGTCCCCGGAGGAACACGCGACGTTCAAGCTCAAGCCGAACCTCGGCTGCGTTGGCAAGGCGATCCACCAGCGGGCTCGGAATCGAGGTGTGGGACGCGATGCAGGTCCCCGCGAAGGCAGTCCCCGTCGTCGTTGTGCGCCTCAAGCAGAAGCACGAGTAGAAATGGCACAGCGATTGGGAAAGGGTGTGGTGCGAGGTTGACTCGCGCAACTACCACGAGTCGCTCGACCGCCAGGACGTTCAAGGCCGCAGACAAGAAGGCAATCACGTAGAAACTGTCCGTCGCGCAGATGGAGGCCTTGCGTGCCGTTCGTTGACCTGCTGCTCGCGCGCACGAAGCCGCACTATCAGCTCGATTCGTTGTCGACCATGATGAACAACGGGACGAACGACGCAGTAACGCCTCGATCCTCCTGCCCGCTTGTGAGATCTGTCCCTGCGTGCAGTTCAAAAACAACAGCACCAGCTTCGTCAGATCCTGGGACACCGCCACGTCCAACTTCGCCATCTTCAACGCTGCGTTTGTTCCCCATCATGTCTGCTGACCGCAACCCCGATATTGAGGGAGATGGTCAGTGTGAACGGTATGCATGGAACAAGCATTTGCACTTCAAAAATCACGGACAGCTGAACGATGTGGACGGTGGTGTTACGTCGAACTAGGCTGACGGACATTAGTAGTGCACAGTAGCACCCTTGTACTCCGAGGTCAGGCGTGTGTGGTCAAGATTGAATAACGATGAGTTTGCAAGCGCACGAAGCGAGCCGTCTACGCATGAAGTTTCAACGTGGCCAGTATATGATATCGGACAGCGTTTCAACACCTCTCCCAAGAGAATGTATGAAATCTTAAACTCATATTCTTACTCACAACTCAGCGACCACTCCTATGCGCATTCTATGCAGTCGTCGTTTCCCTCTTCCGCTTCCGCTCCTTCGGCAACTCCTTCGCCTGTTTTTCCTTCTCCAACTCCTCGTTGAACATCCTCGCAAAAGCCTGCGCATCTCCACGAATCCAGACGTCGAACACCCCGTCCCAGTCCCTTGACGGCTCCGGGAATTCTAGATTCAAGTAAACCACCCGGACGGGGGGTTGGCCGTCCCTTCCCACAGAGCGATGCTTAGATAGCGCTGGCGTGGCAAGGCCATGGGTAGACAGCGTTGCCTCGTCCGGAGGTGCGTCCGGGGGTGTGTTCATTGGAACATCATGGGATCGCATGGCCCTGGAAAAGTCCCGTACAAGGCGCTTCGTTCCCGGGATGTGAAGACTCGTCCCTACGACGAGAAGAAGGTCTACTTGGCCGCGGCCCTTTCCGCGTAGGCACCTCAGGAGGTCCTTCTGAACGACGCTGCCCACCACTTCTCCATCCCTATGGTCTTCATTGTAAAGCACGACACTGGGTCGCAGCTTTCCGATACTATGGGACCTCTTCCCAATAAGCAACCTTGTTTCCTCAAGGGCAGCACATTCGGGACAAGGAGGGGTGATCCCGGAGACCAAGGATTCAATGAAGTCGCGTAGAGGATACGACTGGGTACAAGCTTCGCAGTGCATTAGTTTGAGAGTGCCATGAAGCGGGATGCATTTGGGAGTCTCCCCACGTGGCGAAGTACGGGAAGGACTTTGGCTCGTCGTCAAAGAGCCAGACGGATGTGTGATAAAGGGAGGCGTATCTGTCGTGGCCGCACCATGAACAGGAGCTTTCTTGGTGCGGGAACCGTCACGTTGCCCCCCCTTCGAATCCAGACCAGGAAACCCAAATGAGAGACCTGACTTCTCCTCGAGTGCGTCGATGTTTTGTGTGTACACTTGGAGGAGACGTTGGCGGTTATCAAGGGTGCGGAGGAACCGATGAAACGTCGTTGGCTTGGCCGCCTCTGACATCTGTGACAGTCGCGCTATGATTTGGCAGAATAGAGAAATCGTGTCTTTAGACTGCCAGCTGCGTGTAAGTACACTCTGAAATCGGCTGGCGATGCATGAAGAAGAAGCACGACTCACTCTGAGAATTGATGCATCGAATAAGTCTTTGCCTGAGGACAGTCCCGGGTGGTCCTTCCTCAAGGACTTGAACAGCCCCTCCGAGGATCTAAAATCAGGTATTCCGGCCTCGACAGATATGCCTGCACCTATGCGCACAGACCACTGTAAGAATTTGCACAATGCACGTTAGGGGAGAAGAGAAGGAGCTGGCACTCACCGCACACCACAACAATCCCGCGTGCCTTGAGGACGGCCTGGATGACCCGCTGGGTATGATCCACAGGGTCGGGCGAGGGTACCAGAAATGTGGGAGACGAAGGAAAGGGTGCAGAAACATCCAAGGGAAGAAAAGTTGTCATTGTACGAAGGGTGGGGACGGAAATAAGATGTGCAAGATGTTGGCGTGGGGGCTTGGTGGCAGGGGGAGGGGTCCTGCGGCGTTTGCCCAATTAGCTGGGACTTTTAAAGAGAGGACTTGACACCAGCCGGTTATAGTTGGGTTAGGTGTACATGTCACTCACATACGAATACTCCGCACGCATGTCTACCAGACCTCCGCTGAAGACTCCAAGTCGGGACCTTAGGCAAGGCTCCGAGTGACTCAAGTTCTTCTATGGTAACAGGTTCTGGTGACAATCATTGCGACAACTTAGTGGATACTATGTTAACCGATCGGAAACACCACCGAGAAGAACCCATTGAGCTTGGTATCGGATGAGCAGCTTTGGGATGGTGTTCGAAATCTGGGCGGCGTCATGAGACCGGTTGTGACGTGCAACCGGAGCATACACAGTGTTGTAGCACGAATAGATAACAGAAGCGGTGCGATGGGATGTCGGCGGAAACAGATGGTCCCGATACTTCGCGAGGGCACGCGCTCTGGGACGGGGGAGGGGGGGTGAAAGGGATTCGGGAAACCCGGGCCAGCGCTATACTCCCTGGTGTCGGCGCTCAGAGGCTCCTCGACCACCGCTGTTGTCCACTTTCTCACGGTTATCTTCTTTCCCTCCTACCCACCACCACTCCCCTTACCGGTGCCTCCTTCGCCCTCCCCTCCCCCTCTCCACCAATGAGTATAGCCTGTCAGAATACTTCTCAACGTCAAATTGGAATCCATGAACTCCAGAGACAACCCACCGAACACTATGGGCTCTGTTCACTCGGCAGCCCTTCAAGTTTCGCTTCCGGTACGTCTTCCAAGGGTGTGACACACCTGCGAAATAGCGCACTCATCAGCTTAGCGAAAGGCTCGCCCCCCGACACCCTCCTCCTGGACGAAACTCGTGCAAACTTTCGCGTCGTTCAGCGACCTCGTCAGTGACCCTGTTGACGATTTCGACATACAGACAGCATCGACACGGCACTCGCCCTCGAACTTGAGGCGATTACCGAGCGCCTGGAGGAGGCGAACAAAAACTTCATCTCCGAAGCCGCCAAGGCCACCGACCCGGTCGACGCTCTTCAGTTCGCTTTCCCACTTATGAAACTAGGTCCCGAAGTCCACCAGTCCTCCCCCCACCCCCAGCGTGGACGCGGACTCGCAGACGCTTCACTCTCAACACGCAAAATGCGATACCGAAGCCATGTCCACACCACCCCCAGCTCGCAGACGCGGCTTCGTAAGCGGCGACCCCAGTCCCTCCTTTTGCCCGTTTGGCCCAGACCTCCTCGCGTCCGACCACACCTCCTCTTCCACACACCACGTCGTCCCTGATGCACTCGCCTAGGCAACCCTCCCCGTCGACCTACGACTGCCTCGATAAGGTCCTCGTGGGCCTCACCGCCCCCCTCCCTCGCCACTACCTCCAGCTCGGGCGATCTCTTCTTCGCCGCGCAGTTCCCCGCGGCATCTGCTCGCTTTCGGTGGACCTCGTTGACTGCGCCCCGGACAATATCATTGGGGGGGGGGGGTTCAAGCTTTCCCTGCCGCCCCGACAGTTCTCGCCGCCGTCCTTGGTATCCCCGATCTGTTTTGTTGCCTGTGCCCCGTCCTTTGGGGCGCGTCGAGAGTCTTCTCGCTGATAAGGTTACTCTGTGGAAAGCGGAGGCGCATATTGTGTGTGAGGCGGAGGAATGGTGGTTGCGGGAGACGTAGTGGGACAAGGACCTCGATGGAGGTGGACGAGGACGAGGATGGACACATGCCCGTGGATGGCGAGTTGAGCGAGGACGACGAGGGAGACTTGCAGGAGATCCGGTGTGTCAAGGCGAGTGCCCAATCTATGCGATGACGCAGGCTTGTACTAATGTGCTCTCCGCTTGTTGGCTTTAGGCGCGCCGGAGATCCTGACAAACTCTCCTCGAGTCTGGCCAGCGCGAGCCTCGAATCTTGCTTCGCAGCCCGCCATTACACTCGGTACCTAGATATCAAATCGACACCAACACTCTTTTCTTTTCTTTGATCGAGGTTTATGCACTTGTCAAGCGCCACCCTGAGTGAAGCTTGCGGCGCACAATTATAGCTGCCCTCTAACTTGTCTTCACAGATCGCAAACACTAAATTGCCACTGACGACGAGGACTACCGCTGCCGTCCTTGTTGCTCCAGGTCCATGCAGGGCTTGGCGGCCACCTATGGCCCTTCTTATGGTGTCGTAGTATAAGTCAGTTCTCAATTCTTTTCCAGCCACTGCTGAACGTCATCGCATACGACTAATCTAGGGATTGTACAGACTTCTCCCGCCTTCCAGATCCAACACTTACCGGCACAGCGATACATTGCCTGGAGCGTACAGAAACTGCACTTGTGTCGCATCTAGAGTCTACGCCCCTGAGATCCAAGTAAATACATGTTCTGGTAAGCACTCGTTTCGACTCGGTTCCGAAGTCGCCCCAAGCTGACCTCCCGTTGTGTAGTTTTTGTAGTGCTCGCTGCTATACAATGACAATTTCGAATAGATTGAACCCTCGCACTGCGTTTTTACCCGCTCGCCGAAGCTACGAGGAAGACTACATCGAAACGATGTGTGCGCTGCTTCGTCTCGTCAAACGCCCGTAAAACCCATCGTCACGATGAGCCGGGGCCCTCAATCCTCCTCCAGCTATATCCTGCACATCTAGGACTTTATCTCAAGCACTTTTTCCCGCATGTGCTCGACTATGGGACGGTACCGCGTACGCGCCCGTTGCAGCAAGACGACCGCGTCGAGTGTCAGCTGCAAAACCCTCATACCGCTGGCCAATATGCTATGGTTTCCCCGGAGTGGAGGACTTCCGCTATACTGCGACGTTCATGAGAGGGAGGTCGTGGCAGAGGCGGCCATGGGAACCACTCCCTTTCAAGGTAAAGGTTCGCGGCCCCGGTCGGGCCAACTGTTCTAACATCTGACAGAAATCATTCCGCGGGCGCTCGAACCGCGGACTGAAGGCGTTCTTCGGCATCTAATGCGCAAGTCCAAGCACGACCGCAGAGGCCACATCTATGCATTGCTGTTAAGAGGTAAGTCTTTTGGTCACACCGCGTTTCGCGGGACGACAACGCTTGCGCTGTTAGACAACCTCCATCCCGACCGTGTACATATCAAGGTCAGTCGATCGAATAACGTCGCGCGCTGAATTTCAGAGCATTGACGGTGCCCATTTTCGCGGCCCATCTTACTGGGCTGCACAGGCCTCGTACCAAACTGCGACAGGTTGAACTAGCCGACCGCGCCGCGCAGTCCAATCCCGCAAACCGGAGCGCGCCGCGCAGGAAGTGGAAAGACTGCAAGTTAACGGGAGAATTACGGCTCCGTCCACACGGAGATCTTCGAGTTTCGTCTGATTGGCCCAGGTCGCGGCTGCGCACGGTATCGCTTAATTCGCTCCCCTTATGTTCGGCATTCACCGGTTCGGGTGACCCAGTCACAAAATGGTGCCTTGCTTGGCGATGATCACTTATGTAAGGCAACCACGCTAGATCATAAAAGGAAAGCATACCGCACTCCCAATAATTGTTTGGTTTTTTGTGGGAGCTCTCTGTGAACCACCATAGGCCTCATTTGGCCGATTATGTAATTCATCTGATTCGGGATGCTGTGTTGGGCTCTTGGACAGCGCCCTAGAGACCGGTATTTCTCTTTCCTCCCGTCATTATCCCTTCCCCTACTCAGTCTCAGTCTCAACCGCAATGTTCTCTGCCAACGTCAACACCAACACTGTCAACTATGAAAGCGTTACCGCCATCATCATTATCTTTATTGCCTTTTGGTACAGCAACAAGATTCTCGGCATCGCTTTGCCGGCCTTGGAACGTTTCCACGAACGATCGTTGGCTTCGGCTTCTCGCCGCCGGGAGTCCCTGGAGTTGAAACGGATGGAGTCTGGTGAGAAGGATGGGGAAGTCTGAGTGTTGAGGCACAGGTACGCTTCTATATCTGCCTATATAGCTGCTAATCTCATTACCTCCTGCTATTAGCGCATTCAGATCCCGTCCTAGTGCGTCCGGTTCCTCTCATGTGCGCCACTTCTAACGCCGTTCCGCCAGTTTATTGTGAACAAGTTCTTGGCTCAACCATCGTCGCAACAGGGGCCACAGGTAGTACGCCCACGTTTTGTACGCTTGATTCATATATCCTTGTACACCGATGCTAACACTTGCCTAGGTCCTTCTCGTAGAGATCGGCGGGAGGGTTCTTCAAGTTGTCGGGCTCAAAGCTCACCATGCATTGCTCTCTTCATGTGGTTCAGTTTGCATGTATCTGATGGAACTTAGCAGTCTCTTTTGCGTACTACAGGTATTGTTTTTGAAAGGATTCCGCATGCTTAGTGTAGGACGTTCGGGCGACAGTGTAACATAGCACGCTACTTTGTCATGCTCAACCTGATACCCTTCTTGGCACAGTATATGTTCCCGTACCTCTCATATAAGTTTGCACTAGTAGTTCAGAGCTGGCTCTATAACGATAGACAGACGAGTAAATATATTTTTTTACCCCGTACATGCTCGAAACGGATAACTCGTAGAGCAGAGAGTGCCATGTGTGTGAATCGTTGGAGGGGTACCGGAAGCTTCACGACCCCAGTCGTGGATACAAGCCTCCGTAGGGAATGCAAGACCTAAATTGGCTCGTGCGAGGAACCTCTAGGCCAACCGGGGAGTTAGCCAAGACTGTGAAAGCATTAGAAACTCGTTCTTTCATCAACGAGAACAAGTTTGTTCAGCCGAATGCTTACCACGGCTTTGAGTATGCACAATCAATGACCGTCGCGATCCATACCAGTCCACTCAGGCTGCCTGACAGGCCATCGAGATGGACGGGCATATCTGTCAATGGGAGGACGGTCAAGTGATGACATACGTTATGGACGGTCGGAGGATGCGAAGATCAGAGGACCAATCTCCGCGGGTTCCATGACGTTCCGACAGCTAACACGAGGGTCATCCTCAGGGCACCCTGGGCTGCCAATGCGAGCAAGCTTCATAGGCACGGCGACGAGAGGCAAGAATCCAAACCAAAACAGGCAGCCCAAGCAATAGGCAGCACAAAGAGAGGCAGCGACAAATCAAGCAACGGATATGTGAAAGTTGGACGAGGATGGAGTTGGAGTTGGAGTGCGGAGCCTGTTGATGGACACTGCGAACGTTCCTGCACCATGGCGGGCATGAAATGTACGGAGGGCCTCATAGAAGGCGGTAGTTTTTCGGCATCCTCACGGACTGGGGGCCAGGTCAAGGGCTGCATAACGGAAAGCAAGAAGCATTGGTTCTGCTCACCGTTGGACATGGTCTGCTCGACTGTGGTAATGAGAAGGAAATTTCCCTTATTGCCCCTTATTAGGGTCATGTTTGAGACGTATCCGGGAAGGATTCCTCCGGTACTCACCCCGTACAAGCTATTGCGCTGGTTGCATATGCCAGAGCATTACACCTTGGAGGAGCGAAGCACTATTGACCGAAGAAGCGGTGGTTAACGCTAGGACGGGAAAGTTCTAGATTGCCCAAGTCAAGCTCGGGACAATTCATGCAACCTGTCGGTCGGCCTGGACTCCAAGTAAGCAGTTGTCCGATTTGTCTTGGTTTGACTGGAGGTCAGATCCTTCAGATTGAAGGGCCTCTGTAGCAGGTGCAACTCGCAAGTCGTTCGCGATGCCTATGTTCCAGGGCAATGTGAGTTGTTCAACATCGCGGAATAACACTTTCGATGGTCTTCTGTGAGTCAGATGCCGAATGCATCCGGTTCTCTGTTCCTGATATTGAACACAACGGAATAATTGAGAAGGGAGCTGAAGAAAAAACTGGCAGACTAACGACACATAGCGAAAGTAGTGTTGCCAATGCTGTTTTGGGATGAGGTACGCCATGCGGGTTTTTCTCTGAGGCCCTTAAGATCCTTGGTATCAAATAAGAGTTCTCGCCGACTTCGCGGTGCTTCTCCCACCTTCATCCGCTTCTGGAGGGATGGAGTACTCTCCGCACTACGGTGATGACGCGGAGCAAACGTACGCCTATCTGGGAACAGAGGCGCTTAATACTAAATAGTACCCAACCGCCGACCATACCCTTCCATGTCAATCAGCTCAACCCCTCAGGACGCTCTCATAACTCCTCATTTGCGACTCCTGCCTCTGATTCTACCGAGTCTTGCATCGCTACGACCTGGTTATACGCCTTCTCCGCGACCGCCGCCTCTAAGTTTTTCGACGCCGTATTCGAGGCCATTTATCACGGCACGGCGACGGAATCCGACTACGACACACTCGGGCGAGCGATCATGCCCCCAAGAGATTATGCTTCTGGTTTCTACACTAATGTCGCAAAGCGGACCTTTGACTTGTACGTCCTGTTCTATCGATTCACTCATTTGTCCGTTCTTCTTAGAACCCGTCGCATAGCGTGCAACGCACCTTCGTTGTATGGTTCGTGATGTGGCGGCGGAAGAAGGCGCAGGGCATAGCGGCACACCCGGGCCCATTCACCGACAATGGATTGCCCATATTGAAAAAGCTCGCATGTGGGTCGTCCAGCGTGATCCTCCGCGATCCGTCATTCATCGCGCCAACAGACGTCTGATTCGCCTTTCGTAGACTGGAAGGATTCTGCTGTGCGCAACCTTGGCAGGTATCCTGAGTTCTGGAGATATAAGCGTACGGAGCCAGGTGAGCTAATCTGGACGGACGCGAGTCTAGTAGGGGATGAGTTCAACGGGAACGCCGTTGAAGTCGAACGACTGAGGTCCTCCAACCCCATCGTGTCCGCCCACGTTCCACCCTCTCCCGTCGAGATGGCGCCGTCTATGTCCACTGCCGTCGTCTAGAAAAACAGGCACCCATCCGGGAACGTCAACGCCTGCCGTCCATCTTCGTCGCGGTCGCGCGGGGAGCCCCCCTCCTGTGTCATCGCAAAGCGTGGCGCAATACGCTGCCCGGCAACGACGCGTGGCTGCCGGACATGCGTCGTTTGCCGCGACTGCTCAACACAGGCGCCCATTCCCTCCAGCCCGGTCGTACGATACTCTCATGAGTCCATACAGCGCTGGCACCGCTCGCAAATAAGATTGCAGGACAAGATGTTCAAAGCGAAGTCGATGGAGTTTGAGCACGCCCAACGCTCTTGATCCCATCCGACCATGACTTACGCAGCTCCGTTGTCTCACCGCAAGTCGCGACGGCGACGTCTTCCCCGCTATCTCTCCCCTGTCCGGACAGTCGGACGGGCTCAGTTGGATCCCTCCCTCTAGAGGGTTCCAACCCGACTGTCGCGCCTCGCGCGCGCGTACCATTCGAATTCCTCTCTCGGCTTCCTGGAGATGAGCCGCTTGCATGTGGAGAACTCAGGCAACCCCGTTCGTAGCGGTCATGGACATGCCAGCGTTAGTCCAGGAAGTTCGCGGGCATGCCAAGCAGATACCCGAACGCCTATGCTCCAAGCGAGTCCGCCAATCAAGTTGGTTACAGCTCTGCGAACGTCAAGGGGGGCTACCACAACGCCGCGACGACCAACCCCGCAGGCAACTACTACAACACCGCGGCGATGCCGATGTTCGCGAACGGGAGTAGGACCATGAACGCCCAACCATACAACACGACAGCGACGGCCGAGGTGTGGGGCACGACCACGAACGCTCAGTCTTCGGCGATGTTCGCAAATGGGGGCGCGACCACGAATGCCAATATGATCGGGCACGGAATTATATCCATGAATACCACAGGCAACTACGACAATGTCGCGATGATGCCGATGTTCGCGAACAGGAGTGCGACTACCAACGACGAGTTTCCAATGATGTTCGCGAACGAGGGCGCGACCATGAACCCCCATTCCCCGGCGATGTTCGCAAACGGGGGCCCGGCCACGAACCCCTTGTCCCCAGCGATGTTCGCGAACGGGGCCCCGGCCATGAACGCCCTGTCTCCGGTAATGTTCGCACCAAGTTCGCACAAGGGGTTGCGGCCACGAACGCTCAGCCTCCGGTGATGTTCGCGAACGACGGCACGCACACCCAATCCCCAGCGACGTTCGCAAACGGGGGTATGCGTGCCCAGTCTCCTACGACGTTCGCGAACGGGGGCACGATGATCAACGCCCAGCCTCCAGTCACGTACACCAACGCCGAGAAGACTCCAATTTACAACAGCGCGGAAGCGGTCACCATGCAGGAAAACGCGTACGCGAACGCCGAGACTGCTTTGCAGCGGAATGCGACTCATGAGGACGCCGAGATGACTGCCGTACGCGCAAACGCACGCCAACACGACATACGAGCGCAGGGACGACTGCTGTCAACCGAAACATGAACGCGATGTATTCCGAGGCAATCACTGCAGGCGGGAGCGCGGCTTACGGGAGACCTGCGGGGCTTCGTGAACACAACGATGGAAAAACGGCGAACCACACGGAAGGACGTGCGCATGCGAAAGTCGTCAAGAAGTAAGTCGCCGCAGTCTTTTGAGGGACGGTGCAGTCATGCTGACATTTCCATATCGCGTTAGGACGTTCAGTTGAGTGGAGTTCTGATCGCTCGTGTTTGCTTGAAAGCCCAGGATAGCCCAGGGTCGTTCGATTAGTTGCAGCTGTTCTCAGTGCTCGCTCAGATAATGCCCACTTGACTGTGAAAATGTCTGTCTGATGTATCTCAAGTGGTGTTTGTGGACTCTTAAAGCAGATGTACACACGCATATGTCGAATTACTATGCCAATTCGCCCGAAGAGCTGTTCTAATCTTGGGAACCTCATGACAACTTGACGGCCAATACATAAGTGCATGATGCATGCGTCACAAGGCGTCTTATGTACTGAATACAAATACATCTAGCGTATGGGTCCGATCCACAAAGTGCTCCCATCGACCCCTCCATCTCCTTGATAGTCGTCTTGAACTCCTTGAGCATATTCCGTCTGCACTGTAGCACTATCGTACTCTATTGTTCGTGGATGTACCTGCTCGTCAACGTCTGCTTCTCCATCCTCTTCGGTCTACCAAGTACGTCGCTCGTTGAATGCCTCGACATCGCCTCCGACTGGTTGAGGGAATGCCATGCATCCATCTTGCCACGCACCCTTTCTGATGCATTGTACACCCCTCAGCCTGCGGAAAGTCAGGTGGGTCCGATCCGAGGTTGTCCCAAAGTCGCGAAAGCTAGTAGTGTCGGAAGAGTAGTTGCCGCTCTTGCTCGCGCGTGAGAGTGGCAGGTGTACCTGCGCTCATGGAGATAGCGATGGTCTCGGAATTGCCGTTCAAAGTCCAGTTTGCGCCTGCGGAGGTGACATAGGGATAGCGTGAATATTGTTCACCGTTCTCCACCACGCCGAGCTCGAAGTTCTCGCCCATCTCAAGCAGCTGGATGTAGTACGCATAGCCCTGCAGCTGTCGCTCATGTCCTCCGACTCGAGAGCATGGACGGGGCGGAGGTCTCGGGCGACAATGCGATCGACCCATCGTTCTGCAACGTAGTTGACGAGAGTGCAAAAGAAGGCGACTTCGAGCAGACAATTCATCCACGAGGAGAAGCAGCGTAGCGCGCCAGTCGCGGACCGTGCAAACCAGGCACTAAGGGAAGTAGTACGTTGACGACCCAACTCTCGATCTCGATAGACGGGCAATGATATTTATTTGTCATTTCTGCGATTATCAAGAACCGCTCGACGTCCGTTGCTGGAAGTATCGTATACTTGCAGCTTTGGAGGCCTGCGGCTTCATGTAATGACAGCGTTAGACTTGACCTTGTTGCTTGAAGACTCTAATAGCGACAAAGAGCAGGGCGCAAAAAGGCTCCACAGGCTCTGCATGAAGACGGACTGGGTTCTTGTCGGAACAACCTTCTGCGCTGCCGAGTCGCGGACCGGCCTATAGGCATCCTGAGCATGTCCTGGGATGTAGAAGAATCTCGATCAAAGAAGTATCGAAGCACCTACAACGTCCGCAAACAAGTCAGTAACACACATCGCGGGGCAAACGAGCATCCAAATTGGCGGTAAATGTCAACTCTGCGCCAGCACGCCCAAGACCTCAGCCATAGACTCGGCTGAAAGCGCAGTAAGCAAGGAAGTTCCACCACGCACCTTAAAAATTGTAGCATTCACGCGAATGACCCAATCAGCCTCATCAGCCGTCAGCGTAGTATTCCAGATATTGTACAGCGGGTTGTCCATTTTATCGCGCGGCCCAGGGCTTTGACAAAACTTGGAGGCTACCTTTTCGCGCAAACTACCTGTCGTGCACCGAAGGGTCATTCCTGCTGCCCTTCAATGTACGTACCACAGAAGGTCGCTTGACTCCAAACGGTTAACTGAATTTCCAAGATGTTGAGACCTAGCAGTTTATCACCCTAAGTATCGTTCAAGTAAGCGTCATTGGCGTTGTGTCTCCGTCCCTGGAGAGCGTAACACACGCTCGTCTTCGCCCCGCTCGGCGGGAGTCGGCGCAAATAGCGGGGTGTTCGACTACTTGACATAGTAGCGGGGCCCGCAAGGTCTGGACGAGGAAAGAGGGAGTTGCACTCTCGCACATCCTAATAGAAGGCACTCCTCGGAGGGGCTGGGGAAGGGCTACGTTGACCTGAGTTGTAAGGCAGCACTAGCTCGTGAGCTCGTCCTGAAATCGTCCGGTTGATGGCTTCTGGCTAACAATAGACAGGAGAAAGGCCAACTACTCATCATAATAGGAAACGACGCGTATGAGTTTCGCGTTGACAACTGGTACAGCGGCCCATTACACAACATGAGATGGATTTCATTTCTCAAGACGCTGCGCAACCCCTGGCTTATAGATCAGAAGAAGAAGCTATCGCACAAAGGTATAAGCGGAGCGACAAGACAAATGGCGCGAAGACAATGCTGGCCGGGGATGTATTTCGACAAGCTTTACACATTTGAGCGAGTGCGACTGTGACTGCTTAGCAACATAGACAACGTCGTCGGTGAGGAGATAAAGACACGGAGAATCCACCAGCGAGCGACGGGACCAATGGAATCAGACGCGAGAACGACGAGAGTGAAAAAGGACAATGACGGCAAAAGTGAGAAGGGACGAGGACAGCGACGAGAAGGGGGGAACGAGGGCGACGATAAGAGGGGGTGAGGAGAGGGCCCAGAAGGGGACAGACGAGAAGGGGGACGAGAAGTGGGGGATGAGGACGGCAGCGAGGACGAGGCCGACGAGAAGGGGGCAACGAGGACAGTGAGGGGATGGGAAAGGGAGAACAAGGGGGAGGGGAGGACGAGAGGGAGGGACGGGGACAGCGAGGGGACGAGGACGGCGAGGGGATGAGGACGGCAGCGAGGACGAGGCCGACGAGAAGGGGGCAACGAGGACATGAAGGGGCAATGGGAAGGGGAGAACAAGAGGGAGGGGAAGGGGAGGACGAGAGGGAGGGGACGGGGACAGCGAGGGGACGAGGACGGCGAGGGGATGAGGACGGAGCGAGGACGAGGCCGACGAGAAGGGGCAACGAGGACAGTGAGGGGGCAATGGGAAGGGGAGAACAAGGAGGACAAGAGGGAGGGGACGGGGACAGCGAGGGGACGAGGACGGCGAGGGGACAAGGGCGACGAGGACGATGGCGACGAGAAGCAACGAGGACAGTGAAGGGGCGATGGGAAAGGGGGGATGAGAGGGAGGGGAAGGGGGGATGAGAGGGAGGGGAAGGGGACAGCGAGGAGGTCAGCGAGGAGGTCAGCGAGGACGGCGAGAGGATCAACGAGGACGGCGAGAGGATCAACGAGGACGGCGAGAGGATCAACGAGGACGATGGGCAAGGGAAGGGAGGAAAATGGGAAAAGGGGGGAAAAGGGGGGGACGAGGATGGCGAGGCGGGGTTGATGGCGCCTTGCAGAGGAAGAGGAGCGGCAATTGAAAAGATTGAAACTTCGATAATATTTGGCTCTATCGGAGTTCCATTCGCCAAACTCAGTCAATACGCGTAATCTCCAACTCCCTCAGAGTCAGCACTCCCTCCGTTCGTCTCTCTCCCGAGCTCTGGCTCAGGTCACTTTGTCTTGACCTATATGTATATATCCCGGTAGTTCTGATCACCATGGCCATGCTTCCCTTAGTCTCTTCATGCCGAAGTCGACTCATACCCCCCTTCACAACTCCACCCGCCGTCTGGAGCCTTATGACAGGCGTGTTGAAGCAATTTCTTCCCGAGTTCGGCTCCCTGCCGTCCGGCGGAAGTCGCCCATGCCCTCAGACGTCTTCGTACGGGCTTTGATGGCTGAGGATACTTACACCCTAGAGGAAGGAGAGGCAGAGCTGAATATCAGGTTGGAGTTGTGTCTTTTTGTCGATGTCATCCCGGTACGTCTGCAGCCTCAGCGCCGAATGTCTCTCCTTACAGAGTCCAGGGCAAGAGCAAGGGTTCTTCTGTTGGCCCGGATACCTTTATCCTCACCCTTGCCTCTTGGTCACCGCTTCCGGTACCATGCCAGCCCATGGTCACTTTGCAGCTAGACCATTTCGTCGGAGTGGACCGGGCTGGCCCCACTGCCCCGTGGTGGGTTGCTGACGTCCGTGGAACTAGGACGAGCCCTCTCAAGTTCCTTCGTACGGCCCACTGGGTTCGCAAGCAGGTCAAAGCCATGCTCTCTTCCACCGTCTCGACGCTGGATCTTGACACAGTCCGTGGCTGTTCGTCGCTTGTAGAGAAGATTGACACACTGATCGTAAGTCATTCGGCCGTTATCATCTATAGTCCACTCATCGATTCTACCAAAGGCGACCTACGAGCGTTGGCAGCTCTCCAAGAAGGCGTCCAAGAGTCCCCGAGTCAAATCCCCCCCTCGACCTCGGCCACTCCGCCGTCAACCGCATTCGCCAGACACACCAGCTTCAGGAAGTTCGCCTGGGGATTTGGGCCCTGCCAAATCAGACATGTAGTTGCTTTGCGTTTGATCAATTTTCGCGGTGTATTTCTTGTTTTCTTGATGCTGAACACTGTACACTTGTCTCCCTGACATCGGTGACCTCCCGTGGAGCCGAATTTGACTGTCATGTAGTATACTGTCGGCTCTATCGAGACCCCCAAAGCGATCCTGAACACCGCCCCTTCCTTGCATCGTCTCAGAACTCTAGCCTATATTCACTTCTGGGGATTGAGTAGAAAACCAAGATGCTCGTTCGGGAGGCTCTACTTACTTTGAGTACGGAGCTTCGAATAGAGTATCATTATGCGACGACTGCATTCATTCGAGATGACTTGGCGGAGTATGGAATTGCCTATCGCGAATTACACGCGTGTGCACTTACAGTCCTTGCATTCATCTGCGGCGCGTTTCGGTCGGCGAGCTAAACGTGAATCAGGTGTTCGAGCCTGTCACAGTTGGGCACAAGGTGTGTGCGGCCAAGTAAGATAGGCCGCGAAGACGGGCATCGTCGTCGGTGCTCTGAGAGCCGGCGCTGGACGTTGTTTGACCGACCGGCTTTGATGCGAACACGGTCGGGGCGGAGGGGGTCTAGTGGCGACGAGGTCATAGCCGTCATCGCCTCACGAAACGCGCCGTGCCTGCGATACCTACCTCTCAGCTTAAGGGCGTATATTTAACCCAAGCCATCGTGCTTGGCCTTGGGATTGCGCACCAAATGCCTGAGTACCACTTGCGTGCGTGGTTCGAGTGTTGTGGGAATGAAGTCTGGGATGGGTTAGAAGGCATGGTACAACCGCGGCCGCGCCCCCTTATCTCGAAAGCGGGTGGCGGAAATCCTGCGCTTCGCGGGAAGCGCAGTAAATTGGCCAGAGGTATGAGGGTCTTGTAGCGGTCCCCCGATGTATGTAATTTGCTGCATCGGGGGCATACGCGACAGCGTCCCATTGTCGAGCCGTGAACGTGAGCCTTGGCTGGGTAGATATGTGGATATATGTAGCTATCGGCTGGGGGGAGGAGTGAGGGCACAGGGGACCAGAGAATATGACTCGTCTCGTCTCGATGCAGGTTTTGATGGGGGCTTGACAGAAGCAAGCCAACGCTTCGTTGAGGTATAGTCTTCCTAAAGGCTCGCCAGCTCAGCAAAACGAACGACTGTGCTTTAATGCATTCACAGTTTCATTAGATAAAAATATGACGCTACAGCACTGCAGAGCGCACGGTCAGTTTGGAACGACGTCGAAAATAAGACGAAACCCGAGTGCCTACGAGACCCTGACGAGCCCGTAGGTGGTGACCCACAGCACTCTAGCCCAGACACACGTGCGTGAGCAGATGAACTCGCTCGAAGTAGCAGGAGGGCCACGTCCTGAAGTACGTTCTCCTTCTCCGCAAGCATACGGTCCTTCAACGGGGGGGCCTGCCGCCGCGTCGGCTGTGTATTCGTCTTCGTCTTTGGCGCCATTGTGCGTTTGCGTTGCCACATGCGGTGCGTCTCGAGGTCGACCTCCCGTGCGCTCGCGAGCATGGCGCGTACATCCAGCCGTACTCGTGGCCTGGTTTGAGGAGCGTCGGCGGGATGGCGCACTCCGTGTTAAAGAACCTCTCAAAACGGTTGCATTGCAGGAACTCACCGCTGCAAAGAAGGTGGAGGAGGGGGACGGATGAAGGCATAATTGGGGTAAGTCGAGAAGATAGAGGGCCCTTGCACGGGTTCGGGGTGACGATCTGTAAAGACATGTTTGAGTACAGCTGTGATCATGCGAGACATGCGTTGAGACCCAAGGGCTGTGCGTGGACGTGGGACAGATCTTTTCTTTTCTTGTGATGCGGAGAGCTGCTAGTTGGCATCAGGAAATTGGCCGTGGGCTGAGATGAACGTCCATCACTTGTAAGACTCTTGTAAGGCGCTGGAAGTGTGGCGTGCGATTGTATTGACATGTTGGGGCATGCGAGGCAAGCATCAGTCTGACAGTCTGTTCCGCCATAGGTCAAGAGTGGTGTCTATGTCCAAGCACGCGATCTGCTCCGTGAGGCAGGTGGGGTGAGACAGTAAGGTGCTTGCACCCTGAATATGATGGTTGCATTGCAGCAACCGGGAAGTGAAGCCTGAGGATACATTGGTACTAGTACTAGTATTGTTCAAGTGGAATAGTGTCTGTAAAATATGATAAATTCAGTGTGTACTCTTGTAGTAAACTCGTCCGAAATGGCAGGGGAGAGCCTCCCGCCATGAGGCAGAATCACCTAGCTTCGCAATGCGGCAGCCACGGAGACGAGGAGGCTTGGGCGCTAGGAGCATCCGCACAGCCGGCTCCGAGACTGCGCACGCTGGTCGCTGACGAGATTCGTGGGTGGCGGCGAGGCTCCGTCGCGCTCTGCGTGACGCTCTGCGGGAAAGCGGGTGAGCGAGAATCCCCAACTATCAGGAGCGACGCAACGCTTCGAGCGTTACGCGCGAATCCCGCCAAAACCAGGAGCGAGCGAACTGTGCTCACAACACTGAAATGATTAGTAGCTAGGTGCTGGTAACTTGAAGGAACAGACCGCAGGGCTGCCCAGACGGCAGCATCAAGGGGAGCATCGAGGTCCAGCCCGATGTGCAATGCAGAGAGGGTCTCAACCGGAGTCAGCGGTGGGCGAAGTTTTCCCCGGTTGCGGGCGCAATGCGTTCAGCCGCACCCAGCATGACCTTGAAGCGCTGCTGGGCAATGTCCCACGGCAGACCACGAAAGATGTGCCAGGCCTATAGTCCAAAGACATAATGTTGACTGCTGTCTCCGAGTAGGAATCCAACATCGCCGCGGAAGACAGTTCCGGCGTGAGCATTGGTGATTGGGGCGCGCTTGTCTTCAGGGATGTTGCAAACATCACCCTACACTTGACAGAGGAGGAGGCCCGCACTGCATGTCTCCAGAGTTGAATCAGCATAGCCTAGGGACAAAGCATTCAACACCCGAGCGAGATCCTCTGATGAGAAGGGAAGCGGAAGCAGGTTGCCGGCACGTCCGAGTCCGACATGGATAACGCAGGCAGGGAAGGCCTCCAGAGACGTAAACGGTCTCGCGCCAAGCAGCGCGGACACAGCTCTGAAGATGCAGGAATGAGGTGTGCAGGATAAGGACGAGGGCGTGTAGTGCTCGACTGTACGGGGATGGGGACCTGACTAGGATCCGAGTCGGGAGGTCCTCCCAGAAGTCATCCGTGGTGAGAGTTTGCCTGAGATCCTCTGGCCCGTTGTTGAACTTGAGGCATTCCGCGGCATCTGGTCCAGCAGGCTTGGGGAAAAGAGCGGGATCAACATGGAGCCGCTCAGTGTCAGAAAGGGGAACATTCCAGTCGAGAAGGAACGGGGCAACTTAAACAGTGGCTGGTGAGAGCAGGAGGTGGGTATTGTCTGCATGATTCCATGTCATCCGCTGGATTCCAGGTGCTGGTAACATAAAGAGTGGGGACAGCGATGTCGTGACATTCGAGGAAGGAAGATAGTAGCCGCTTGAAGATAGTGTTGACGGCGAAGCTGTGGCTTTTCCCTTTCCTTCAGCCATCAATGACACCTTTGTTGTCTCCAAAGGCCTTGAAGTGTCAGATATCAGTGTAGACACGAAGTAGGATAAGGACAAGGAGTTCAAAACCGACGGCCTCGAGCTAGCCGATGTCTCGGCCTTTGAGGGAGACTGCCACCCAGGGACCCCGGACAATGCGCCATGCTTGCCAATGCCCGGTGATAACAACAGCGACGCCCACGCCTGAACTGGCATTGGAGAAGGCGTGGGGGTCAAAGATGGGGACAGGACGAGGGATGTGTCGGGAGATAGAGCCGTGCTTGAGCTGAGTGATCCACCGGACGATTGGCTACGACAGCCATGGGAGCCTCCAATTGGACGAGATAAGGTCGGCCGGCAGGGATGATGAGAGCAGCGGAGACAAGCTAGCCATGCAGATACTGAATCTGCTGCAATATGTATGTGGGGCGCGCACGAAATTCATCCAAGACTGCCCAGTACTTGGCGCGCTTCGTCTGCGTGAGGTCGACACGCCATGCAAACCAGATCCCAGACGAGCTCAGTGAACTCGGGCATAGTGGAAAACTCCTGGTCCTTCTCCAACTCCCAGACCAGGCCAAGCCGCTGTGAAATGGTGTCGACATCCTGGAGGATATAGGAGTAACGAGAGTCTTCTGAGGAGCGCGGAGAGAGGGTGGAAAGGTCAGCAAGTGGGAAGGCGAAGTCTTCCGAGACAAACTCCTCCAGACTACCATCCGGGAGAGGTCCTCCTTCATACCACAGGCGACCACCGTGATAACACTGACGACCTTGTGTCTTGATCTGCGCTCGTGCCTCTGATCGCGCAGGATATGGAGGAACAGATGATCGTCCACCCGCTTGACAAGAGGCCCAATGCCGTGCGCGCACATGACATCGGCACCTGCACCTGCGACGGAGCCGTGCACCCCAACACAAGATCAGCCACCAAACGTGACACAGACGTCGACGTCAAACTCGTGATTGCCTGTCCGCACGACAACACCAGGCCATTGGGAGGGATGAAGGGGTATGGAATGAAATGCTTCTGAGATGTCGTGAATGGCGGCTTGGGAACCAGGGGTGTAACATAGTGAGGAGAAGGGAGACTGTGGTAGGGCTGGGCATGTATGGATAAGAAAGAGTCTGCCGCAGCACGGTCGCGCTCCTTCTGCACAACGTCATGGAAGTCAGCGGGGTGTGGGCCAATAGTCTGGCTGTTAGGAGGAGCAAATGCAGAGGAGATGCGTGGAATGCTGAGGTCAAAACCGATACAGAGAGAGCAAGGGATGTGTGGGTATATGTTGATGAGGCCTGCGGTGCTGAGCTCTTGCTCCCACCCATCCACATTCAGCAGTGTTCGAGGCTGCTGGGTCCTGACGGAGAGCACAGCTCTGAGCGCTGTGCTCCATGTTCACGCATCCTGAGCAGCAGTAGGTACAAAAGGTGCAGGAGGGCGCATCGCAGCCGCGGAGAATGTTGAAAACGGAGGCAGACTCTGTTTCCGTCGGAGGCGCGGTAGAGACCTCTGCCACCGTAGCCCCGACGGACAAAGGCGCGAACATGGTTGTGGTAGTGGAGCTTGTCGGCACTGCAGTCCCGCGTGAGATGGGAATGGCGGCTACAAAGGTCGCCGATCCGACTGCACTGCTCTGAAAAGACGAAGAGTTTGCCCGTGGCACGACATTGCTGTCACGGTCGCGGGCGGTGCTGGGCTAACGCTGCCCGGAGCGACGCTAGGAGGAGGTAGCCTGAGCGGCAGACGAAGGGGCCTGAGCGGCAGACGGACGAAGGAGCCTGAGGGGCGTGCTGACGAGTGAGCGGGGACGACAGAGTGGTCCCAGGTGTCACGCCGTGCTGCTGACGAGAGAGTAGCCGGCGGAGGAAGAGAGAGGAAAGAGAGAGAGGAGGGTGGGGACAGAGAGACGGGAATGTGTATAGAAAACTTGTCAGCACACGTTTGGAAGGAGAGAAAGGGAAGAGCAAGACACAGACCGACTTCGTAATCCTTCAGACAACTGCGAGGCTCTTCAAGGTAGCCTCATTGTCCATCTCCTTCAAGATCTCGGCCAAGTAGTTCGCGTTGATTACGGAGATGTGTAGCATGATGGAGGCCTTCGAAGCCAATGCTGTATGATATTCTTGGCGGACATCGGCGAAGTAGCGGACGGGAACGCGCTCTTCGAACTCAGGATTGCGGCGGGGGGCGTTGTGACCTTCTAGGCGCATGATGAGGACAACAGAAGGCTTGAATATGTGCAGCATGCCAGCCGCTCTGTTCCGCGAACTTCACGAAGGTGTGCTTTCCTCGCCTTGCAGCGGCTCGGGCAGCGTGCGGATGACGGAGATGGCGGCGTACGCGATCTGGACGCCCGCGGGGAAGAGCGCGACGAACTGCTGGGGAGCGTGCTCGCGAGGCGGTTCTGGAGGATCACGGAGCCGACCGCGATGCCCCACGTCTGCGCGAACATGCGCGCGAAGGAGAAGAATGCGAGCGCAGCGGCCGTGCGTGACACCGAGAGCGGCGCGAGCGTCGGGAGGACCGTCCCCGTGAACAGCAGCCCGAGCCCAGTGGCGGTCAGGATCTGGTAGCCTACCCACTCTCCTGTGGAGCTGTGCGTGTTGAGGGTCGAGAAGCTCTTCGCATCCCGCATGCATGAAATACCAGCTCACGAGCTTGGTCGGGTCACGAAGCGCGTTCCTGGCGTACTCGGTGAGTTCGTAATCTGTGTGTGCCATAACTGGCTCTTTCCCAATTTCAGGGAAGGCAGAAGGATTTGCAGGACTCGACGTGGCGGGGGCGAGATTGGGTCCCGGTTGCTCCACACCGGCCAGATGCTCCCTCGGACGATTCTCCTCATCCTGACGGCGTTGCTCCGGCTCCAAATGGCGCACGCGCTCCGCTTCCTCCTGAAGTCTCCTGTCTTGCTCTACTAGTCGTTGACGCTCCTCTTCTTCAAGGCGGCGGGCCTCTGCGGTCGCGGCCTGGTACTCTTCCCAGGTTTGCAGCACCTGCTGATGCTCAAGGGTCCATTTCGCCTATGCAAACTCCCGAGCCTGATCTTTGGAGATCGTAAGTTGCTTGGAAAGACGGGTGATGTGATCCCCTGCAGAGCCGGCAGAGTATTCAGGCATAACCTCGTCGCGAGGGTTGCACGGAGGAACGGGAGCGGGATCGGCCATGAACGGACGGGATCTTGTCGGATGCGATAACTGCTAGGGAGGACATAAAGTATGACTAGCAGAGTCTTAGATTATGGAAGACTATTCTAGCGAAAGAGTCGGCCTGAGGTCAGGAGACTCCCGAGCTCGCAGTGCGCAGATGCCGGGCAAGGAGGAAGCAGTGGCGGGAGTCGAAGAGGACAGACGCCTGTCCGACCGCTTTCCGCCCGGCCATAGACTACGCACTGCCACCACTCTCGTCCCTCGCATCTCTGCAGTGCTGGCATCTACCTCTTCCGTACCTTATCAGCCACCTCTCACTATGCTGCCAAACTTTCCGGCGTGTCCTCACTCAGCTAGTTTCCTTACGACTCGTTATGAGGCTGTAATACACCCCAATACCGCTCGCAGTTCTTCTACGGACGACACCTCGGCGGGCCACACGGTCCTGCTCGCTTGTGCTGGAACATCCTCGACAGCTCTGCTTGGACTTCACCTTCCACCACGGCACTCGGATTTGGACTGCGCCCCTACACAACTTCCCCCTTTTCCTCAGGCGGGCGCGCGTGCGCTGCTTAGCCTGCGCATCTCGGTGCGCTGTGCAACATCCTCGAGACTGCCGTACCAGCTGAGTAATATTCGCACGGGGTTCCCCCCCTTCCTGTCTACTAATAATGAAGCACATCCAGCGGAGGCACCGGGTTTCTGATATGTACGTGGTGCATTTCCTTCCTCATTTATGAACGTATGTTCAACCGAATCCTCCTGAAAACTGGCAGCATCACGATGCCACCTTCCACGTGTGGTGCCGACGATTCAGGCGACGACTATATCCCCTCGCATGTGTATACGATGGAAGCAGTATATGGTGTCGGTCGTCCCGCTGGCTCGAGAGAGAGTACGGTAGGAGCACGGGAGCACTTCTCTAAGTACGTATCAGGATCTATCAATCGAGGTCTCTGTCTGAGTCGATGACGGTATGGCGTGTACGTACCTGGCGGTGCGCTGGACTCGCAAACGTCAGATTCTCAATATGACCCCCATCACAATGGTTTCGACATCCTGGCAATGAATGATGTGCCGTCTCCAGGATTGTACGGTATGGTCATATTTGCTTTTCGAACGCATCTGCCATCCTAATTTGAACAATAGAGTCTCAGCCTGTGTCGAAGATGCTGATGGTGAGCTGGGGGCCGAGGTAGAGGACGATCGGGAAAGTGTTGAGATTGAGAGCATTGTGGACGGATCACATGCAGGTACGTGGAAGTTGGAACATCGCGATATCCGAACCCCTTCTGATGTGTAGCATGTCCCAGATTGTTCACTCGCCCCTCCCTGCACCCATAAGGTCCACTTGTTCATAGCTCAAGGCGATCTTACGCTCGCACTAGCTCCATTTAGATTCCGTTGCGGATTTTCGTGGGATGGGAATTCAATAGGTACATACGAGTCTCCTGTAGATTCTTTCCAGATTCTCTGTCGCCAGGGGGATAAGTTGGGCGTGGTTTTCATCCAATTATCGTCAGCACGCTAGCCTTTCCCCTTGTTCCTTACACTCTCTTGGAATCTTCCCATTCTATTCTAACCTTGCGTGGGGTTTGATGTCGATCCGAGTATTTTCAGTCCTGATTCAGTTGTGGAGTGTTTTGCATGAGATCAGTGTCGCGTTGAAGGCGTGCGAAGCCGCCAACTGAAACGCGCTATTATGATTGTATTTGTTCAACTGGATTCCAAGTTGAAGAGGGCTTTCAGATGAATGATGAGGACGGGGAGCATGGGCCGACGCCGCACCAGTGATCATAAACGACTGCTGAGCCTATGTAGCCCAGGTCTGTCCGGAGTTGCCCTGCTATGTCCTCATTGAGCACGTGATGGTGTAGTTTCGGTGTGACGGGATGCAACAAAGGAGACTGTCTTTTTGAAAGAGTCTTTCGTCTTCCCTCATCGCGTTGCTCCCCAAACTCCCCTCTTGTTCTTCTATTCCCCTCAGTCAGACAGCCTGAAGACATGTCGCATACATCCATTCCTCAGGAATTCGACTTCTGGGAGTTCGTTAGTTGCGGGATATGCCATCTGGACTACATTGACGAAAGTGGTGCGCTCTCGACCGTCCCTTTCTGGATAACCGAGTGCGGCCATGTCATTTGCGACAATCATCTAAGTACGTGTTGCATGCTTTGTTTCGCATATAACCACTAAATACTCCTTATGCCCAAAGATGCGGATCAGAGCTGTGCGGAATGCTCGAGGAAGGGGATACATGTACTCGTGATTTCCAGAGATGTACGTCCCTGAGGCGAGGTACAGACAATTCCGTATTCATGGGACGAAAGTTGAAACCACCAGTGGCCAACTGGTTCAAGTCTGCTCCTGACGCTTTAAATAAAGTGGGTTATACAATCCGGGTATGTGGCGAATTGTTCAATCCGGATGCTCGCTCATGTGGCTGTTGCCCGCTCTCAGTTCCAGTTGAATATCATGGCCTCCTTCGTCAGCTTCTACAAGAAGAAATATTTGCAATATTGTGCTTTATATGAACACCTTAAAGACGAAGATACAGAAGCCAAGTGGCTCCGAAGGTACTCATGCCTTGCAGTATCTTTTGATGCCTCATTTGAAGCATCCGACTAGATTAGTCGACAACTTGTTCAGCGAAAATCTAAGATTGAAGCAGCAGTTGCAAGCCTTGAACGGAGGCACTGTCGACAATCCTTCCAATATTAAGAGACAGCGTATCGACGAGAAATGGTGAGAAACCTTCGATTCCATTTTGCTCCCAGCTGAATGTGTCGGTATTTTACACTGTAGCATACAGGGATCTTCCAGAGCCCGTCCCATACCCCCGTTCTCGGCACCAGTTGCTCCGAATCGTGTAACTCTTCCTAACCACCATCGCCCCCCTTTCTACAACGGAGAATATCTCCGGACACACGAGCCCCACCTTGTCCAGAGGAGTACATCGTGAGCCAGTTTAGTAGCTCGCGAGAGAAAAGCGCTGATTCGTGTCAGACAATACGTTTCCGCGCACAACGCTCAAGGTCAAAATCAGATTCCTGCATCGATGCGCTCGCAATATGAGTTCATTAGGCGGGCACAAGCAGCTCGCCGGGACGGTCAACGGACTACGCCGCAATCTCAACCTATGGAAGGCTGCACTACAACTACGCGAGGCCAATCACAGGCATCGCGGGTTGAGGCACCGCCACGGTCCGAGCATCTCTTACGTCGACCCTTCTTCCACCCTCCATCGAGCCCTCAAGCCGTATATTTCAGCTCTTCACAACACTTCGTCCCACAGATTTCGAGTAGAGCAGTAAGCAAGACCCCGGCGGCGACTCCTCGCAGACTCCCTGGGCCCAGTGTCAACTTTCAGTCCCAGGTCCAACGATTTATGCCCGCTGGCCCTCCACGTCCAGTCCCGGGCTCTTATTTCGCTGCAAGCCATGCGACCACTGCGGTAGCGACTCCCGCTTATGGGCCCGGACCTGAGGCCTGACGATTAGGACAGGTGGTTCATACCCGAGACTCCTGCATGTCTGAGCTCGGCCTGAAATCCTTCTGCTTGTGCTGAATGCCTGCTCAAGAGAATACACGCATACAGTCAGGTTAAATCGTGTATACTTTATTGAATGTGATGTAACGTGTTTAACGACCTGAAGTGTAATTTTTTACAGCAGGGTGCGGCACTTTGCGAAGAAGATCGTGAGCTTAAGACTGAAAAATAGGGCATGAGAGAGCCTCATAATCAGCCATTTGGGAAGGGATCCCGGAAAGGAAAACAGGAAGACGACGAGGGAGGAGATGCGTTTCAAAATGTCCAGTGAATTTTGTACTAAGCGAATCTGTCCCGACCCGGGCTCAACGGCACCTACATCCTCTTGGGAAGCCAGAGCAGCTCCGTCTGGGACCAGGGAGCCAGCACAAAGATGAAGAAGAGCCCGACGAAATACCGCCACCATGCATGCTTCAAATCCCAACGAGGGCTACAGAAAAAACGCAGCCGAAGGTGTGATGGGTATGGGGTGCTGCACAAAGCGAGAGTGCCGCGCGACAGCTGCGTGTTAGGCTAGAGTGGTTTGCGCAGTGCTAGATCTTTTGTCTCGCGCATCGACCTCTCTCATCGCTGCGGACGTATCAGCGTTATTTGTTCGAGCGCATTTTGCCAGGAGTCGGACGCCAGTGGCTCTGCTCCAGAAGTGACTCAGAATGACACACGATGCATGTATTCGGAAAGACTTCAAAGGCTGCCTGGAGACGTCACGTCCAAAAGGTCCCCGAGGGAAATTGGCGATGAGAACAGTGTTATCACTGCGGACCTCATATTATGTCTTCTAGATCTTGAATTGCTGCCGAAGGCGTCGCCTCCGAAGTTCACTCGACCGTGAACGTTTAGGGTCACAGTGCCACCTCGTTATCTATGAGCGAGATCTCGATAGACAAATAGCTTGTATAATGTATAAGGAGCTTCATTTCGATGGACGCACACACGACAGTTTGCAGGCGGTCAACGACATGCTCACGATGGAGCTCTCGTGGCGCAGTCGATCAATTGCGCAACAATCCAATACACATTTGCCAAGAACGTTTGCGACGACTCGATTGTAATGGGAAACCCAGATCCAAGAAGTCCCGATTGAACGGAAGCACAGCATGAACCGTAAATCTATTCTGCAAAATCACATCACCAAAGCCCTTGGCATGAAATCATAGCCAAGGTTCACCCTGCGCATCGACAAGTAGGCTCGCGATAGGTGGTAAGAGACCGGTGCTGTGGCAAGAATTGGTATTGGGCTGATTGTCCCTGACCACATCACGACCGTTGACGACAAAGGGACGGCCTGGCGGAGGCCAATCTTGCGACTCAAACTCAAACGGAGGAAGGGTTACAAGACCATCCAGAGGTCCTTTGGCCTGCGGCGAGTCTCGCAGGTCGGACTGTTTGAGCGACGGCAAGGTTGTAAACTCGCCTCGAGCATCCACATTTGACATCGGAATGTCCATATGTGGAGGAAACTTGGCGCTGTTTCCCCGCTGGGTTTCAATAGGATCCGCGTTGCTCATGACGGCGTTTGCTGAGGAATGCGAAGAGCCTGTAGTTGAGTGCGGGCGCTGCTCGTGTTGAATCTGTCTAGTCCGCTCTTGGCTTTGCCTCCACTGTTCCGCAACCGTCACGACCCTAAACCCCCACTGCTTCTCGAATTCACTGTCCCAGATATGCACTTGAGGGCTATCAGGACAATATTTACTGTATGCCTACGGTAAAGAAAGCGGTATCCGATGGTAAAAGACCCGACAGTGATCAGCATTACTGCGCATCTGAGGAAGCGGCGAGGTAGCTCTCACCCAGAGCGGGCAAGCCGCTGATGCCGGAAACCCATTTATAGTGTCCCCGAGAATTTAAAAGAAATAATGTCTACATCAGCAAGCCTGTGGCAGCAGCCGATGGGTTCGCTAACTCTGCACTTACATAGTATTGAACTCTTGTCCCGTATGCCGACAGCGTTGAAGATGAGACTAATTTGCTCGTCGATCCAGAAGATTGGGCCTGAAAGTGTTCCTTCACCCTAGAAGAAAAGGTCATATCTATGACGGACAACAGCGAATGTATATCTCGCAAGGACGTGGCCATGACATACCTCAAGAACCGCAAGGTAGCAACATGCGTACGTGGCGTGCATGAAACAGAAGCACCAAGCGCTGAAATTTAACGAAGTCCCAAACATGGTGACTTGTTCCTCCAGGTTCTCCTTGTTGAATTGTAAGCAGCTGTGTAACGAAGTTTTCCACGCCTGATATCGACTCAATCAGAAACCGGTGTATCAAAACCATTCGAATAACTAACTTCTAGCTGCTTGCGGAGAGGCGCAATCGCCCCGGCACGCGCAGAAGCGCGATGATTAGCTGAGAAGGGACGCTTTTAGTACTAGGGCCGATATCAAGCATGGAGGGACATACACAGGATATTGTCGACCATGCAGTAAATCTGCAACACCCGAAGCGCCAGACCAAACTGCGACACGGACTTCGTCTGTGGTGCTGGAAAATCCAAATATTCATACGCTGTGCAGTCGCGTCAGCGCCGCGGCACGGACATCTATTGGATGAAGTGAAGTATGTGCACTTACTCGCATATTTCGTCATTAACGGCAGCTTGAAAGCCGTTTCGTCCAAAGGCAACCGCACAATATTCGCCAGCTTAGCCACGCGTGGCTGCAGGTCACGGTGAGTGTAAATGTTGGTTATAGATTCCATGAACAAGATGAGCGAGAAGCAGCGCCGAGCGCACTCTTGGTCGATAGATTCCATCATCGTGTTCGGGTCCATGGGTGAAGGAGGACTTGACTTATCTACATGCTGAATCCCCAGCTCGGCTTCAAGGATCTGAAGTGCCATTTCTAGGAGGAGCCAATGAGGACGAGCATGAGGTTATTTTATGAGGCCTGTCAGCGTGACGCTAGAATCCATTCAGTAGGAAAGACGTACCGAAGTACCTAAACTTCTGCATCCACGAGTGTTCTACAGCAATCTCGTGCATCTCGAGCAAGCAGAGTGTCTGCACAGTGCTCACTGTCGGCTTGCAGATTAAATTACGCGATCCGTCAAACATAAGACTCAGTGCCTGCTCAAAGAACGGAACACCAGCAAGACGCGGGTCAGATCCTTCGTTTGCAAGAGCCTTCGACATGGGCGCCGCGACGGCGCAAACAGCCAATACGAGGTGCGGTGGAATCTTGCTCGTCCCCAGGTTGGCGAGAAAAGAAGGCATATGTATGACCATCTGTTGCGGATTGCAGCGTGCGAAGAATACTATGGCCATACAATGTCGTCAGCGGCAAGGAAGCGATACAATGATGCAGAGAGTACTTACTGCTCACTGCTCTATGAATGATGTCGGGGCCGAAAGGATATATAAAAGTTGGTGACAAGGAGTTGCTCTCTGATCTCGGCGGGGTGCCGGAGTCCACATAGCCTCGTCGATTCCGTGAGCCCGTGACGCTAGGATCCTGGTTGACATCTTGTTTGTTTCTCTGAGGGCTTGAGAGTGCTCTTTGCGCCGCTGATTGTGCCTGTATGACACGTTATCAGCATGATGAGACATAAGTTGAGCTGAAGACTCCGATACAGTTGCACTCAAACTCGCCTTGCGAGGTGGAGAGACGGACCTTCCGGCGGAATCGGTATATGTACATTGCTTGCGCGCGTAGAGGCTGGCGAGAGGTTGAGTGTATGGTGCCTACAGAAATGTACCGACCCACCAGTTACTGCACAGAGCTCAAGACAAGAGCGCACTGAGTTAGGCGCACTTCGCAGTTTGATTCGGAGAAGACGCGTGCTCACCTGTCCCGTCACACCTCCTTTTGCTCTTATGACACGCGTCACATGCCTGCATAGCGTATCAGAGACTGAAGACTGCCAACCGGAAGAAAGGCGCACCTTGGAAAGACGCTTTTGACTTTTCTTCTCTTTATAGGTCGGAGGCGACATTTCCTCCTCCCCAAGTGTGACGTGGCAATCATTTGCAAAAGAGGACCTGGAGGAGAGCGTGTTGTATGGAGTCACAATGTGGCTTTGGTGAGCCTTAGATGTCCTAACACGAGACATTGAGGGCCAGTCAGACGTGGCGGGCCTTGGGTAGTGTTAAAGTAAGCGCTTGATTCCCGGTAAGAAGTGAAAAAAGAACACGAACGATCGGACTACAATCAGTCGGTATGACGAGCAGCAGAGTAGTAAGCCAGAAGGAAGGACAGTATGCGGGAGGACAGACTCAGAGTGAGTACAACGGGCAAATATGATGGAAGTATTAAGATACGATGGAGTTCGCCGGATGCACGGCTCCGAGTCGGGGCATGCCCCAAATCTAGAAACGCGTGTACTCTTTTCAAACACTTTTCTCGCCCACAATTTTTGGCCGACGCCGTCGTTGCCCGTTTCCTCCGGCGTACCGAACAGTGCCCCAGTCTTGGACGACTGTTATGTAAGAATCCCGGATCCAGCCAAAGCCTGCCTTCTGTTCGAGATCCGCATTCCCCGAGTTGACAAATTGTTGGTCGTTTGAAACTCGGTAGGGGTCACCTGCTGGCAGTCATCCTACATGTTCAGATGAGCATTGGTGAGGAAGACGCAATGGAAGATAGTGAGTTCATTGTGGGAGGTGCTGTGTCAGAATCGTGGTTCTGGATTAAGTTAGAATTCTACGATTCAGCTGTCAGGATACCTTTAAGTTAGCTCGGCATACTTATTTCCTCGCTCTGCATAGGTCTCACCAGTCCCTTTCCTCTTATCATATCTAGGTATTCGTTGAAAACTTTTGACGTCGCTGAAGTATGAAATTACATCTCCCCTCTTCTTGCATCGTCATTCCCGCTGTCTCCTTCCAAGCCCGAGGGAAGGACAGCAACCCCAGCCGTCCAGCAACCGGATATTCATGCTAATAACATTCCGTACCCTCCTATCGACAACCTTGTCCGCGATCCTCTCGCAGATGATCCCCACATGAGTTTCACCCCCGCCGACCCACCCAGGTGGGGACCACAGCCTTACGCGGCTGCACTCGCACGCCACCTTCGGTCAGAGTGCGTCCACGCATTTTCCTGGGTCTTTACTGCTTGCTCATCGGACAAACAAGCCTCCTGCAAGGGCACCGCAATCATCTGCATCCGTTTTCTGGCCATAGCCCTTGACGGTAAGGTTGTTTCTGAGTCTTCGATCTACCCTGATTCACTTCATTTACAGAACGGCCATGCCCTCATGGAGTCGTCCGTGGTGTTCCCAATCATAAGGACTGGACGGATGGTCCTCCGTCTTCCGGAGGGGGCTCCGTAGGCGTGATGGTGAGTATCCACTGGCATTCTTCAGTTCTTTCTCCTGTACTGGCATTCATCATGCTCCACTATTTAGGGTATATCTCCGGATGCTGCTTCCGGTCTCGCTGCAGAACCTCGTCATGTTCAAGACGTATCTGGTTGGCAATGCAGGTTAGACCCCTCGGTCGATCATTCTACTTCCCTAGGCCCCTTTGGCTCTTTCCCCACTCGATCCGCCGATTGCGTCTTCCCTGTCGGGCTTAGCAGGTCGGCAACGATTCAATACGCATCTGATCCGTCCAATGCTACAGTGGACGACTGTAACGTTCAGATCGAGTCTTCTGGTGCCCCACTTGCAGCAGGTCCTCCTCGTGTACCGCCCGTCAGTCGACTTCCTCGCCTCCAGAAGTTACAGACCTCTCAGCCCACCTCCCTTAACGCCTATGTGGCATCTCAGTCTGATCCGAGCCAGCCAGACGGTTCGCACATGAATCAGATGGCTGCTCTGCCCCGTAGCCAGTCGCGCGTCTCGCGCGCTCAACTTGAACTGTACAACGCCAGCTATACGTAGTACGTTGTCATCGTACAAGTGAGTACATTAAACGTCCATCCTAGTATCTCAATTTATTACTGTCCAATCCAGGCCTTGACACATAAACTGTCCGTGAATAGACCGTTGGGTATCTCCGAGTCGCTGAGGCGAGGAGCGAGGTCGAAAACGCGTGTTTGGGTGCGGTAATCGACTTTCTTTAACATCTTCTCGACACCTTGTGGCAGCCTCTTGATCACTTGCAGCCCCTTTTTTGTCCTATCATTCAATCATGATTGTAACAATACATGTATAAAGTCATTTGCCTCGTACTCCCCTCACCCACTACTTAAGGTTCGAGTCCTGCGTGAGTGGGTTTGAATAAGGATACAGCGAGCACTTTGCGGACGGCCTTCGGTGAGTGCTAACGAGACCTTCTCTTCTTACTCAATGCCTTCCGCAGCACCCACCAACGGCCCCGCTCTAACTCCTGACTCCGCTCGCGACGAGCTCGTCCGCCTCAGCGACTCCATAACAGACGCCCTAATCTATCAGACGATTCTTCGTATTGAAGAGTTCAAGGCGGCAGTCGACGCCATGTCCAAGACGGAGGATGAAGTGAAGGGAATGCTCTTGAAAGCAGTTTCCGAGGTCGTAAGTCGAATTTCTTTTCTGTTATTCGCAAAGCTGACTGGAACATCCAACGTGTGAATTTATTAGCTGCTTTCCAGACGAAATGGAACGCGTGGAAGTATGGCTCCGCGAGCCTCGAGCCAGAGTCACCCGCGGTCCCGAGGACTACCACCTTCTCCCCTTCTGGTTCGAACAGGCCTCCTCCTCCATGCTAATACGACTCCGTATTCGACAGATCCACGAAGGTGTGGCCCAGGCCATCGAAGACCGCGAGGCTGCCCTGCTTGTACGTCGCACTCGAACAGCTCGACAACCCTCACTCCGGCAGCCCGAGGTTGACCGCCTGGACAGCTTTTTGTGCGGCTTTCTGGAGGTCGTCCTTTCCGACTTCAAGGCCTTCAAGTGCCAAGATCGTCATGAGCGGAGAAACGGCGGGGGGACGCGCTTGCCGTCTGGCTCCGTCGGGACTCCCGCGACGAAATTTGTCTAGACACCATTACTCAAAAGCTTCTATGGCGGGCCCGCAGACGTCCCAGACACGTCGTATGGATGATGCTGTGTCCAGGAAAGCAATGGGCGGCGTGCCTCAGCGCGAGTCCGACGCGACAGCCGGCGCGTACGCCGCAACGAGAACGCGATGAAAATGTGTGACTCTCGCATCGCCGCGAAACCGGCCTGCACGACGTACTGGGATGTAGGGATACACGATGTTCAATTACTTAGGGCGGAAACGGAGGTCTATCACAAAAGTTATTACGTGTTCTGCCCGCCCCGCCCGAGGAAACGCATTCCTGTTGGGCACGGACTGCAGTCGAATCTTGTGGCCCGAGCTCATCGTGGACTTCCTCCATCGTCTAAACACGCAGGAGGGCCGCCAGTGGTGACTTGCCGAAAGTCAAGGAATCGCCTTCCTGGGCTCGGCCCTAGGACGCGGTGCGTGAATCTCACCGCCGGTGTCTCGTATGGCCGCTAATCTCAGCGAGGGTGATGTGGTGATAATCGAGCAGTCGTTTTGAAGAGACATCAAGCAGTCCTCGAAGAATGACGTATCTGGGAGAGAGACGGAAGATGGAACAGAACGTCAGTGAGGGCTACAGTCTGGAGCGGACGGCATGCATCCCACGCGTCTGTGCGTGATCTCCGTGCAACTGCTACGGCATTGTCTCGCGTAATAGCCCTATTCGCACCGCATTAAGCAACAGCACACCCATGCAAGCCAGCAACGTGCACCTCGCCTCCGGGTCCGACATCGCCTGCAGACGTTCCTCCCGTTCCCGAATGCATCCCTGTGTTGCGAGCCAGAAGACTGAATAAATTGAAGCTTTTCTTCTCTCAGAGACTTTGAAGCGGCGTTCACTTCGAATAGTTGGTTGCCCTGAAGTTCTCGAGGGCATGATGGAAGGGCCAGTCGGGATAGACAGTGATGGTCGTCGTGGGGGAAAGGAGTTGTATGTAAGCGCCGATTGTGCGGGTGTAAACGAGTTAGCCAACAAACTCCATGCTTGGACTGCTCTAGATTTGCCGCTATCAATAACAGTCAGCCTGTATCTTTAACCATTAATTGAGTTGAGGAAAGCGTACCGACGTCGACGGGTCACCGCCGAATAGGTTGAGGGTGAGTCCTGGGATAAGAAGTCTTGGACACCGGAACACTTCCCCGCTGAGATGGCTACATCGCTAGGAACAGGCATGACCCTCCTCCGCGATACTCTCAAGGATCATATTTCTATACAAGTGCATCCCTACCGGACTTTCCAAGGTGGCAAGGAACAGGGTGGAGTCTTCGAACAAACCAGTGGGGAGACGATGGGTGTGTGAAACTTGAGATATTCAGCACGCTCTCGGTTGATACGCTCTGGAAAAACTAACCGGGCTTCATCGACGCAGACTTTCAGAGTTACAAAGCCAAATTGAACAAAAAGGAGATCCCGATGCTGACGAAGGTCGATCTCCTGCTTCCAGAACGCCACTGTGACATTGTCAGCTTCAATGGCGATTGCGAAGATCCGAAATGGGAACTGTTGACCGAAGAATTAGACCCATGGGGGGGCGATGGTGTCGAATGCACCCACTGGTGTTCAAAGACGTCATTTTGTTCGAGCCCATGCGCGTGAAACGGGAAAGTCAGCAGTACTACAGCGAGACGAAGCCATGTGACTAGTGGTGGAACGTACAGATGCGCACATCTCAACCCACACTTATGGCATTCAAGTCACAGCCGCACGTCACGGCATAAAAGAGTCTCCCCAAAGACGCCGCCGTGGCAACCGTCATCTGCACACTCCCGTATGAAGGTTCTCCTCGCACCGCTGATTGACATTAGGAGTAATGGTTTTTTGTTCGCGCGAATGGGTTGATTAGGCGAGTGTTCTCCATTCTTGCTGTATATGTCGCGGACCATACCGAGCAGTTAAATCCTTGATCACCTGTTTGCGCCCTCTATATTTTTCCCTCGTGACGAGCGTGGCGAAGATACCCAAAATCACTGCATACTCAGTTTATCTCGCTCTACATCATGATGCGCGCGACCAATGGCAAGGGCTTACCTGAGTTTGATGAACATGATCATGATCTGCGGCCCGTACTTCAATCCTACTAGGCTGCGCTTCCTCACACGGATATCTTCGCGCCCATCTCCCTAGTATCCTCTACCAACTCCACAGGGGTGTATTCGAAGACCACCTGTTGAATGAATCAGCGAACTGGTTGGGAAGATGGAGCTCAACAGGCGGTTTGGCTCGTCTCACGATGCCACCAACTTCAACACTTCAAAAACAGAATATCCATCCTCACTCAGTGGGCATGAGTAGAGGCAAAGGAGATAGAATATGTGCACCTCAGCATCCTCATGGGCCGCGAGCTAGAGTCGGCCGCAGCCGTCGAGGGACTGTTGGACTTCATCCATCTCGCGCAATGACACTTTCACTCTGACGGCCCTGCGACCAATGCGTGACGCTCTCCGCGACTAATGCGTGACGCTCTCCGCGACTTTAACTGCCACAAGCAACGCCTCGTCCGGCTCGAAAGATGAGAACATTTCAACATACCTTAGCTCACGCACTGCACGACTGCCTTCGAGCCATATCCTCGTCGGGCTGTCTTGATAGTCTAAACACCGAGACATCAGAACGCCCCCACATCGACTACCAAAAAACGCTACCGTGCAAGCAGTTGGAACGACTCGAACGAGTACACCGTCAAGATGGCGAAGTGATTTCAAAGGCAACAGGCGCTGGTGCGACAAGACAGCTTGGGTCCTTCAAGGTATTGAGGGAGGGTCAGGTATCCATACTGATGAGGAGGGCAGGAGAGCTTCATGAGCGACGATGATGCGGCCGACGAGGAAGAGGAGGAGAAGGAAGTATCATAAGGCGCGCAGCTGGCCGCGTGTTTCGGCCCGAAGCGAAGCGACAACGACGCTCGAGAAGCCAGACGGATTAATTCAGAAGTTGACCTCCATCGTGACCATCACCTACCCCTCTCTCCACCAGACGCGTCTCTCTTGCTTACCTTACAAGACTCAATGCGGGGCGATGGGTTTCTTCGCTGGTATTCTCACCGTCCTCAACAAACATCTCCCTTCCACGCAACGAGTTAGACATAATACGACGTCTTCCACTACGCCCATATCCTCAAACCCGCTATACGACATTTTGTCAACTCCGAATGCATTTGCAAGATCCGCGGATCGTCCACGAAGTCCAGAGTAGGAACGGCATACCTTCTCGATATATTTCTATTGCAAGGCTGTTCGTCGTTGACGAAGCCAAGCACAAGCAGGAGAGCGGCCTGGATGGTGTGTTTTCCAAAGTTATTTGTTACTCCGTCATATCGCAGCCTCTTATCGACTTCTAGGGCTCTGTGCTGCACGTACTCGAGCCGTCTTGCATCATCCCGCATATCTTGGCCTCTGCCCCCATCCACTCGTGTACGTAGAGTGGTTGCGCTCGTTCCGAGGAACTCAGCCCCACAGCGCCCTCTACATTGCCGGTCACTCTACCTTGAGCACCACTCCATCGTCCCAGCTAGTACCATCCTTTGCTCCTGTCACCTGAGGACTACGGCCCCTACTGGACGCCAGACGCTGTCCTCGACGAGCGCGTCGACTTCTTTTCCTCAATGTTTCAACCCTCGCATCGATTTCCACATGTTTCAGCATCTGACGTTCCCTGATGGAGCCTGGGTTTGCTCCTTCAGCTGACAGAATCGGCACCGCTGCGCATGTAAGTAGATTCGTTTAGTTTCTTTCTCATCTCATCCAATTCTCTCACTTCGACTCTGCGATCCAGGCGTATCCTGGTCCGCGTACACAGAGACCGAATCCCCGATTGAATTAACTGGTTCAGTCCCACTCAAAACTCTTCTCCATGATGGGCCAGCCGCCGCGTTGTGGTCTCGAGCCGTACCTGTGTGAGTCCCTATATTCTCACACGATGGTCTGTCTTGACGCGGTTGCCGGTATCACAGCCGGCGCAGACTAGGGCAGAGGGCCTCTGTGAGGCTTGACGCGATTCACGCATGGGAAGACGGAAGGTCGTGGTCTCGTTGCGATGGGCAGCAGCGTCGGATTGAACAACAACTCCACTTCGCCCAGTGTTGTTTCGGTCGAGTGTATCCAAGTTGACAAGCACCCGAACGTCGCGCGCATACGCACACAATGAACATCTGGCGTACCTCGTGTGGCACTCGCCACGGAACGTGATGACGCGTGGAATGTCGCTGTATGTAGTGAAGTAGTCTACGCCTCAAGCCCAGAGGCAGCCCTTCGTTGTTCCCGAGGCTACCAGGTCAAGTCGCTGCCCGGGATGTATGATACATAGTAGAGTATAGCATAGTCGCAATGATTCCCCTAAGCGTCTAGATGTATGGCGCCCTTAGGTATGCACCCACCACACCTGTCATTGTCAAGTCAGACGAACGTATAAGCATCCATGATGGATACGGTATTGTACACATTCACCGTAGATGATCACTGTTACCGGGTCTATTCACATTTTCCACCGGCTGCGATGGTTTGTTATAGAGTGCCATGAGTGCGTCCGCACGGCTAGAAGACGCTACGGAGGCTGCGAAGTACTTGTTATGCGGCGCAACTGACAATTTTGCGAGTCGTATGGCAGGGGATGAGAACCGTTATTAAATATCTGCATGAGGGCCACACAAGCGAAAGCAATGCCTGAGTTGACGCATAGACCATTCAGAATTAGCATCGTTATGAAACTTCGCTACGGTGCCCGAAATTGGCCCTGTTCAGGCGGAAATCTACAGGAACTCCGTAACGCATCCCAAAATACCTCCACAGTCGTCTTTTCCTTTCGAATCTTCTTTTCTATACCCTCGCTCAACCCGTATATGTCCGCATGCATCGCTTTCCTAGACAAGACACAACGCTGAATGTCAGCTGTGGCGCAAAAATACACAATTAGGCTTACATGTGATCAAGAAGTCCGCCGCGGTTGAACTTCCGGTTGCAAAGTGGATGGGGGCAGTCATAGTTATTATTCAGTCTCGTCGTAGAAGCCTTGGCAGCCTGTTCTCTTCTCTTTTCTCTACGAACCTGAGTGCGACTTATACTACCCACTCCGCGCATGGAGCCAGGGGTGCCCTGGAATAGCGATTAATGGTGATTCTTCTTGAGCTATGAAACTCACCATCGAAACTCGTTCAGCACGCTTTGCTGGCACATCCCGGTTCTCTGGCGTAGCCTCCCCCGCGCCTCTTACCGGGTCAACATCCACTGGTGAATCACGGCCCTTAGGCCTGTTATCAGCCGTGCCTGGTATTCCAAAAAATGAGCGACATGCATCATGGAGCGTCGCTTCAAACCCTTGCCTATTGCAAGCTCCGCCGCAGTTACTGCGCACCAGGCATACCACAGCACCGTGCATAATCGTAGTACGTCGTCGCCTTTGGAGACCAAGCGTTCGCGCCTCAGCTCAGAGGCAATGCTATGTGTCTTCGCTAGGTTCTCAATTGAGATGAAGTCGCAAGCCACCTTGACAGCATTTCGAACATTCCGCACCTGCCAGTGAGAGATGTCAGATCGAAAAGCGATCAACATGTGATATGCTTACTTGGTGAGCGCATCCAGCAGGAATAAAGACAGCATCGCCAAGACGCTGATGGATCCTCCATATTGGAAATTTGTGCTGAGCTGTGAATTTTTGTATCGTTTCATCTGTCAAGAAGATCGCCTGTGCGTGGATTGGATCTCCAGCGCCTTGAAACAGGCCGCAAATCTTGATAAATTCACGAAGGGTGGGCAAGGCCGAATACGGGACGATGTCCCATATTGCAGCGCTGTCGGACGGGGTTCCAGAGGTCCAAGTAAGAATATTGACAGCATCCGTAACATCGACATGGAGTTTGGTAGTCCCGTAGCGGTCGTCTTCCGGGGGAGATGCTAAGGCCACGTACATCTTAGGGCCTTGTAAATGATATTAGCGAGAGGAGCGCACATGAAGGAAATTGTTACCTAGATCTGGCACCACTGTGCTGTTTATAGGATAATGCGACGCCAGGTTGAGGATACCCTTGTCAAGAGTGAGGTCCGGACAAGGAGATCCTAACGAAAACGCCTCAAACAGGTGCGGAAACTCCTTCCGAAAGTGTTTTTGCGGTGGCCAATCCTTACAGACGAGAGGTTGGTCCAAAATCCGAGAAGCGATATACATTCAAGGCTTACCTTGAGTTTCATGACATCCAAACCCCGCTCAGGCTCAGTCATGCGGTGGAAGAAATCTGCCACAGAAGATCGGTGCGTGTCGCCTGTTACACAGTTGATAAGCTCGACTGATCTCGAGCCATACTCCTTGATAAAATCGGCTGGCGTCCATCGTCCCTGTAAACCGGAATGCACATTTTGGACAATAATGGGAGCTCCGCGTCTCCAAACACCGCAGAACTTGGTGGTTGTGATGGAGTTGTGATCAAGTATCTTAACACCACTGGGGGGTTGATGCAATTCACCAATGTTGTCAGCAACAGAACCCTCGGTGACGCTACCCTCGTAACATAGCTGCATGCTCGCTACGGCAGCGTCAAGCACATCCGGGGGAAAGCGACTATGGGGGAGGAGTGTTTCGCGCGCATGTTGCGTTTCGCAAGAGCGACAATTCGTCAACTAGTGCAAGATTGAGATGATGGCGTTGCCAGCAAAACTTCGAACGTTCCTTTGCATGCCGCACTTACCTCGGGATCAGCGACATGCTTGATACATTCATTACAGAACTCTTCTCCACAGTTTGGACAAAACCATGTTTCTGAAAAGAGATCGGAATCGCACCAGTCTGGATATTGGTATTAACGTGAGGAGACAATACGTAATTTACGGAGTGCACGCACCGCAGGTGACTCTGACATTCAGTTCTCGTCTCCTATATGCGGTATGCGGGCTAGAGCGGTGATTCTGCTCTCTTTGCAACAATGGGTAAAGGACCGATGCACATGCCCTCTAGGTATATTGTGTCAGAGTGGCATGCTGACAAAGAAGACACAGGACTATATGCCTTCGTTGACACGATTGCGTCCATACTCAACCGCCGGTTGTAAATAGGCCGAAATTCCGGTTCTGTCCCGCCAGAAGCTTCGAACGAGACGGCCAGCGGGGAGACAGCCAACCGATTCTGAACAGCGACTCGACGGAACCCTAAGGCCGATAACAATGAGTGAGCAAAGTGAGATGTTAGGATTTCCTTAGTAAACGGATACCTTGGAAACGACAGGAGCCTGACCGCTGGCGCTGAGGATCCAGGCAGACGACGCATTTGGGCAAGTCTTTGAAGTATAGTGATATCGTGCGTGACCGACAGGAAGCGGCCTGAGTAGCCCACGTCCAAGTAGTAATGTCGGCCATGACAGCGGGGACCCGGAGAGATGCAAGTGCAAGCAAAACCGCGGTGCCTCAGATGGAGGAAGTGCAGGCGCTTCGGAAAAGACTCTGTTACGACTGCATGATGGGATCAATATATTGAATGAATTAGCATGAAGGGCGATGGTTGGCGTAGCGGTATTGTTGTCTGATATTGTTTTACCTTGCGAGAGTTCGACTCCCGACCATGCCATTGAGTAGGGTTCCGATTCGAGTTTCCGTCAATGTCAGGTAAGTGACTATTCCACCCACGTAAACGTAAACGGGGGAGGGCTTGTATCGGGTGATGATAAATATGACATTAGATTCGTACGTTAGCACGATCCATAGACCCAGGCTTGCATTGTTGCAACAAAGCGCCGAAAGGCGTCGCCTCGCGAACACTAGGACTCAAATCTTATTCAGATTTCGCCATAGTGCCTCCTCGCCGCAGAAAGACTGCCATGGCAGCTAATACACAGAGCACCTCTCGCTCTGGAGTCCGATCAACTCCACACCTGTCACCTCCAGCGAGACACCTATGACGCACTAGCCTTGGCCAAAACCAACTCGTCCTCTACTGCCACATCGCACGGCTGACCCAGGCATAGCCGGCAGCGAGAGCTAAAACTTAGTAAAAGTCGGTATGGTTCCTCGAGCTTGTAGCCCACGCAAGTCCCGGACTGGCCACAGATGTCCAGGCCATCTGAGGTTGTAGAAAGCCTACAGGATTCATTCAAAGAGGCGAAGTAACTGGAACATGTAATACTTACTATTGCCTTCGAGCTTCACGGGTCGGTGTCGACATAGCGGCTCACCACGGGGAAGAGGTCAGAACATGCGAAGGGCAAGGAGCGCCAGAAGGCAGGAATGCGGCGGTGCAGGCTTTAGAATTGTGATGACGAACTTCATATCAATTTTTCACAAACAATGCGCCCGCCGCACTCCCTGTCCCCACCACCGTCTCCTAGTGATCAGCACTGTCCTCGATGGGACGAGGCACGTCTCGTCCCCGCTGTCTCCTCGTCCCTGCTGTCTCCTCGTCCCCGCCGTCTCCTCTCCATCGGCCCCCGCCAATTGCCCATTGTCCTGGAACGACGTACGCTGCCCCGCCGTGTGCGGCCGTGCTGTGCGGGCAAGCTCGGCGAGCAGACCATCGGCACCGATGTGCTCGATGGGACGCACGCGAAGCTCCGCAAGGCACGTCTCGTCCCCGCCGTCTCCTCGTCCCCGCTGTCTCCTTGTCCCCGCCGTGTCCTCTCCATCGGCCCCCGCCAATTGCCCATTGTCCTGGAACGACGTACGCTGCCCCGCCGTGTGCGGCCGCGCTGTGCGGGCAAGCTCGGCGAGCAGACCATCGGCACCGATGTGCTCGATGGGCCGTGCGCGAACCTCTGCAAGGCCGTCCTTGTCGTCATTGCCGTTTGTTATGATTCAATCGTCGTCATTGTACGCGATGTCCATGCTGCTCTCTTTGTCCTTGTTTTCGTTGAGCCCCGACTTCCTTAGCCCACCTGCATGACCCCCAGGCGATGGTCATGCATTCTTTCTTACATCTCTCATCGCTGGCTCGATGATTGCTTGTGTATTCGCGGAGCTGCGACCGAAGCGCTTGTCGTCCAAAGTCTTATGCTCTTCATTGATGTCAGGGAGACCCGAAGGATCGGCCGTCATATGTCGCAATGTACTTGTGTGTGAATTCGTGTGCATCGGCATCTGGCTGGTTGGCTATAACCATTTTGTTGCTTGGCCGCGCGCTGAGGTCGTCACCGTGCTTCCGCATCTCAACCAACACTTTCATGTGAGCTTGACACACTGACGTCCAATAGTGCTCCTTGCACAAGTCTTTTCTTTTCTTTTATCGGTCAAGGTCATGCCATGACGCCTCCGCCACTACACCCCAAACGCATACGTTTCGTTCGCATTTGTGCGCTTCTTATGTACCATTGTGAGATGCCCGTTGCGTAACTACCATGTGACTATTGGCGCATCTCAGTCTGCATTCGTCCGCGTCGTTGCTCGCTCTAGCGCTGACTGGTACCACAACCTAAACTCTACGCGCGACACATATCTAACACACCATGACCATCATCAAATACGCCTGCCCTCGTCGTCGTCTGCAGTCTTCGCTCAGCAGCGCGGGGGGGGAGGCAGGTTCTCCGGGGCGGGATACTTGAGAGCCTGGCCGACCTCGCATGCACAAGCATATTGCATGCCGTTTGCCGCGTCCAGCTGGCAGAGGTAAGTCAGTTACTACCCCCGAGACTGAAAGGGTGACTTACCGCTTCCATCGACGCATCGTTTGCTAGGCCATGCTATTTTCGCTCGCTCGCCACATTCCGTGCGGCGTCAGTCCGCAAGTGGATCGCTCTCGCCAGGCATGTTGGGTCTAGTTTGTTGGCCCCAATCTGGTCACCTGTGCGGCCGTGCCCGTATCTGACACTGCCTGGACCTGGTCGGCGCGTGCCACTAACCGCCGATCTTATCACCCACTCCCTCGTAGTCCCTCGTACGCGTTGCGTATCCGCTCACGGGACAGACTTACCTCCTCTTGAACGTGCAGTGCCCCCGATCTGTCGTACGATATCTCCCGGTGCAGGCGCATTCTCTCGCACCACGTTCGCACACCATCCTTCCTTGCCTCGTTCACCCTTGCGGTACTCCATCATGGCTCTGCATCTGCACGGAGACACTTCACTGCATCTTCGACACCGCGTTGTTCATCCTCGAGAGGCACCCTGGCCTGTTTACCCGTCCCCAGTCCTCGTCCGGCACTTCCTCCCTTGCCAAGGCGTCCCTCCAACGTTTCCTTCCTCAATCTCTAGCGCGACACCTTCTTGCAGGGTTTATCTGAGCGCGCGATGGAGATAGTAATATGTACCTTTATCCCCGAGTATCGCAGCCCTTGGAGCTTATGTGCACTGTGGATTCTCGAGCGACTGTTGCTCGTGTCGGGCCCGGGGGGCGCCGAGTCATTGTACAGCACTCACATCGGCGACAATGGGACGTCACCCTCTCACAGTACGTGTGTCTCTGGAACTTCCCTGATTGGACACCAATGCGACTTTGTAATGAAAATTCTGTCACTAAAATAGGCCGATCTCAAAAATCACCTACATCCACAACGGCGGTCAACAATACGATCGCTTGGGATTAATCGCTTTACAGCGCTCAGAAGTCGTTCGGTGGAGGGGCACCAGCCCCATTGATGTCACCATGAGTCCCTAATGAAGCATCTAGAGCTGTGCCTTACGCAGAGAATGGTGAATTTTTCGCCATGGAGTGAGCCAAGGAGACGTTGGGCTGCCCCGGCTGCCTCGGGACGGGCCGGACTCGGGAACCCCCGATGACTCGAAAGTTCAAGTTGGATCAGACAACCACTTTTGTTTCGCCGCCATCTCATTTCCTATCCCCCTTCCATAGTCGCCATTGTGCTGCCTTCAAGGTACATATCTTTGGTTCATTTCCGGGCCTGATAGTTTACTCTCCCACCAGTTTCATCTTCACGACAACAATGGTCAACACTAGTGGAAACAACCAATACGGTGGCAAACTTGGTATGCACATACAGTTTCAGACATATCGAAAAGTTCTATAACATATCGTTTCGAACAGTGCTCCCCCTCGACGATTCGACCCTTACAAAGCTTTTCAAGCAGTTCAACCGCGAGAAGGACGGGGCGGGACTATCAGTCAAGGAGCAGTTAGCCAGGCTTCGTGTTTTAGGCTGTCGGATGAGGTGAGTGTTACAAATTGTCGGGACTGTTGGCGTACCTAACAAAACGTAGCCGTATGTCTATGTACAAGTTGCGCAGTCGTCTTGGCGTCCTTCCCGTTCGAGTTCAAGCTCGCCAAGAAGAACCTGCAAAGCTCCGCCAAGCCATTCTAGACCTCAAGGAGAGTGACATTCAGGGCCGTTGGGGCGTACGGCAGGTGCGACAACGATTGGCCAATAAGGACATATCCATAACTCGGTGAGTAGGAGAACATAACCATAGTGTGGGTTTCTCTCTTATTGCGTGTCAGCGATGCACTCCGGACCGTCCTTCACGATCATTTCGACCACGAGTTTGATCTTCGGTTCCCAGGAAAATGTCGGGAAGCTATTCCTCGAGTCCCTTTGGACTGCATTGGCCCTATGCACCAAGTACACATTGACGGGCATGAGAAACTGTCTGCTCAAGCGCTTCGTCTTGGCACGGTATCTCTGCCTATCTATGCATATAGAGACCTTTGGGGAGGCTACGTCCACATCCTGATGGTTTTGCCGAATGTTCGCCTTGCCTCAACCTGTGCACATCTTCTTCTCGACTTCGTGGAAACACACCGTGGTGAGTTTCCACAACTCCCGTTTATTATTGATTTATAAGTTTGCCAAATCCTCGCACAGCTGTTCCAATGACTATAGTGAGCGACAAGGGATCAGAAACTGGGACGATGATTGAGTTTCAGAAAGCGCTCAGGTGTGTGCCTTCATGTCGAATTGTACACCATACCTGAACGTAGTGTTGTATCTGACAGACGAGATGCGGCACCGGACATACCCGAAAGCGAGTTCAAGCCATGGGTTCAAGTTCAGAGTAAGCATAATACGCCAATTGAAGGATTTTGGCCTTGGTTGAGGCAGGGGGAGGGTCACAACATTCGCGACGTGATTCTTGGCGGTGCTGCAATTTTCAATCCCAACGATCCGCTGCATGTGTGAGTAACATTGATTCCTTTCAGGCTTTGACATCACAACCTAATATTTGTTCAGCAACGTATTCAACTGGCTTTGGCCGCCTCTAGTTCAGGAACGCCTGGATGATTATAGAGACTATTGGAACAACCACACTGTGCGGCGCCAAAAAGACAAAGATCTTCCCTCAGGCACGTCACCGACCCACATCTGGACTTGTCCTACCGATTTGCGTCCCACTGCTAGGGATTGTAGGGTCTATGTGCGACAAGAATTGGTTGAGGAGCTTCGCGATCAAATTGGCGGGGCTGAGGGACGTCGGCAAGCGTACGAATTTGTGACACCGGACTTCCGCGCGGAAGCAGATGAAGCTTATATAGACATCGGCTCACCTCCAATCACGCTTGTGACCGCATGGAACATATTTGTTTCTGTAGTCAATGTCTTGAAGGCTCACTGACTGACAAGGAGATGTCGTCTCCGAATTTAGATCAATGTTCACGTTGCTTGCTGTGCTGCATTGCTGTATTATACCGTGCTCTACGTGACAAATATTCAGACTACTGGTTCAACTCCTGCGCAGGCTCCGCACGACACACGGATTCCGCCTGTCAGGCGCGGCGAGGGTCGCTGCAAACCACCACTCGGGTTTGTCCGCGAGCATATGCCTCCCTCAGCGGGCGACGCGAGCGCGTCGTTATCCTTTGAGCCCGCGAAACGCAATACTGATGGAAACACCGTTATCGAGATTATATCGTCCAATCGTCCAGCTAAACACCCAACACACATATTTCATGCTACGTTTTCCGGATGTCCGATCGATTCGATTATAGAACAAGAGAATATTTGAATAACCCGCATGAGTTAAGTAATGATTTCATTCGAGGACATTCCGCGTAAGAGTGGGTGCGGGATATATAGGCGAGATTGGGCTGGGTAAATGAGACAACACGTAGCTCAGCAGCCCGCGAAGGACAAGTGTATGCTCAGTTACTCACTCAATCATGGTGGGGAGTTGTTCAATGCGTTCGCGGATGGCACGCATCGTCAGCGTCTTGTCATACAAAACCCCGTGGCAGTTGGCACATTTTGCCTCCCAGCACGCGCGGGCGGCGGACCACTCGAGCAGCCCCGGATTGCAGACGGTGTCGCCGAGTGGCCGCTTATCCATCTCCATCAGGATGACGTACTTGAGTTCGCACCAGGCGTGGTAGTCGACGAGCGAGCCGCAGTTCGAGCACGACGTGTCGCCCGCGTCGCTCACGAACGGTGGGTCGTCAAGCCGCTTACGCAAGGTCTCGCGGCGCGTGCGGTGGAGGGATAAAAGGTCGAGCATCGCATCAGAGCCAAGCTTTCGTAACGTGGTGCGGTGCTCGGGCGAATGAAGGTTGAGCATGAGGGTTGCTTGGGAGGCCATCATCGCCTCTTCCCGCCATCCGTACCGGCAGGTCACCGCATACAGACGAAGGGGATCGGACATCAAGGGCTGGGTAGAGATGAGTGCGCGGATGACTGACATGGGGCCAGGCATGTCGTATTTCTCGGCTGCAAGGAGGATGGGCTCAATAATGTCATAAGAGTCAAGTTTGGGAATAGATAACCCGGAGATCATGCGGAGGAGGCCTTCGAGGGTCCGTGAGTCTTCATCGACGTAGACGACATCCGGAGTATCATCCACGGAGTTGAGCACTGGACGAGAGTCGGCAGTGCACTGCGGCAGGGAGTACATTGTGCGGAACCAACTTGACGTGGCCTTGAGGGTGTAGGAATGGACGCTGAAGAGCATGCCATCCTTAGAACCCAAGATTATGTCGCCTTCCGGAGAAGAAAAGAGATGGTGGAACTTGCTGCGGGGAGAGGATGTGGTGAGAGCGTCGGAAGTCTCTGGGGCTTGCATAGTGTTGTAGCTGGAGGTGCAAGACAATGGCAATGATCGTGTAGTACAGGACTCCAGTGCCGTCGATAGAACTCAAAGTTGAAAACTTCTAGAAAAGCCGGGTATGTCAATATGTTAGGAGACGCAGACTAAAGATTTGGGACCGTCTGCGAATACTTACATGTGCCTGGAGTCTAGGCGAGAGTGATGTTTGGAGCGACGCGAAGAACCTCGTTCCTCGCCTTGCGCAAAACGGATGCTTACTAAGCGTGAGCCAGATGTGGAAGGGCTCGCGAGCGCCGCCTTCCATGCCTCTCATCCAGCTTCACGTCCGATAAACGCACACAGCCCACCACTCCCCCGCGCTCTGGAAGAACAGATATCACCCACTCTTCCTCGCGTTCGATCAGGAGCTGCTCGCCTCGCGCCTAGCAGGACCTTCAAGTTCAGCCGCACCCTGGTCCTCCGATCCCTCCGACTCGCCAACGAGTCGTCCCGCCTGTGGCGGGACGTTCACGCCACGAAGGCGTATCACGCAATTAAGAAGCCTCAGACTGAGGGTGTTCAAGGAAACGAACGTTGGAATTGCCACCACCTGTGGGCGAAGAACGCTGATTGACTCGCTTGAGGGAATGAGGTTGCTACTCCATTTCCCTGACGCACTCAGACAACATACATACGCCCAGAATAATTGTATTAGACATAGAAAATCAAAATAATCACATGCCAAACTACTACGACAACCAAAACATATAGCTCTAACACAGGTCGCTGCCCCTCAAGAGGCGAATGTGCAGACCCGCATCCCCAGCCCTTCTCGCCTCACTGCTGGCTTCGGACAGCGTGCGCACAAAATCGGTGGATACGTGTTCGGGCGTCGTAATCGACTGCCGTACACTCGAATCACATCCCCGTGCTGAGAACTGGGATGTGGCTCGCGGCCATCAGGCCATCTATCAGGTACTTGAGATACCCAAGATGTCGGTCACGTACTCATCGCGAGCCAAACGAGGAGTCCAGCCCTCCAATGGGTACGGGCTCCATTGCGCTTTTTCAGGTGTTCGAGAGGGTTCAAGATGGCGGCCGCGAGCTGTACAGCCCCATATTGAAGTGTCGCCGTCCCTGAGGACGAACTTTAGAAATTTGGTTCCGCATGTGGAATACTACCAGTTCGTGGTTCCCTTCAACCACAGATACTGCTAGGGGGAAGGTTGCTGGCGAGAGATATTGCCGATCGAGTGTCAACTGGAATTGAACGTTGAACACGCACCTGCCTCAGTTGATCGCATTTGGGTCCATACATTTCGCCACGTCATTCTGGCCGACTCCATCGACTGACATGTAGGTCACCATGCCCTGGCCTTGGGTTGTGGGGTCGGGGCGTGTAATGAGGTCCTCGAGATGGTAGATGGCACGAGGACGATATTAGAGAGGGCGAGAGCGGGTACTTAGGAAAGCAGTCCACGTGAAGAGGGTAGCGTGGCGCAAGACTTGTATAAACGCACCTTGATCCGCGTTGGCCACGCCGAGCGTCATTAGGGGAACCGCAGGTTAGCACGCGACCATCGCTGTGGTGAGATGTTCCAAGGGCCAAGCGCTGCCGCCTGGATCGCCGGCGGTGTTGATTCTCAATATTTTGAGATGTGCCCACGTCGAGAAGTAGAACGTGGATAAGAGGCCAGCGGATGATATTTAGAAGAGCTGGCAGGAGAGTGAGAGAGGGCTCCACGTGAAGAATCGGTCGCAGTGCACGGGGATGGAGACGCGAGCCCGGTCACGAAGGAGGATGGCATTCGCCTCAATGATCACGGTCTAAGTAGAACGTGAGAGATGGTACACGCAAGAAAGGCCAGTGCAGCCCGTGCCACAGATGAGAACCTGCGACAAGTTAGCGTGATCAATTACCGATCGAAAATTGCTGCGCTTACCTAGGATTGAGCCTGAGAGCTGTGATACTCCTCACCGTTAGGATATGCGAGTTGGTGGAACATAGCAAATCGATACATGTGTTGAGGAAGAATCGAGGAATGCGTAGACGACCGTGTCTGTTGTCCAATCGAGATCGCCATCGTGCGGACCGTATTTTTGGAATAAAGTGACAGGATCGCAGAATGGTGCTGGCGCATACAGATGTAATGACGGTATGTCCTGTTCGATGTGGAATGACTCGTCGTATAGAGGCTGCCATGAGGCTCCGGACCACGGAAGGGCCGGAACCACAGAACGTACAGCAAAGGATGGGGGGTATGGCCAATGTGGGGAGGATATGAGAAATAACGCGGATTTGGGCGGCACAAAACACCCAGAAGAGGGTAAGATGTAACAATAGCAGTTGTGCCATGGACGATGCTCACTGCAAGCCTCCCTTCGCGGCGATGTAGCTCCCGATCGACAACCAACAATCAAGACGAGTGGCAACCGGTCTTCGATGCCCGAGACGCGGCTTCGCCAGAGAGGCGCAGGTCTTGCGATGAGTCTGTTATTGTAGAGTAGCGAACGTCAGGAGTAGGGATATTGATGATGTGGAAGACATCGTACGTGTCGCGCTCCTTCAATCGAAGAGTAGAGAGGAGGTGAGTGGCGATATGGTCGGCGTGGTCGGCTAGAAAGTCGCCAGTACCATAGCGAATGCAGATAACGATGACCGTGAACGAGACACGACGCGCGGACAGGCGAGTGGGAGCTGTAGGCACGATGGATGCTGGACTCATGATCAAGGAGCAGTTTGAGCGCCTCATATCCGTCTTCTTCAGGAACATCACACAGCATCACGTTCGCTTCCCGCAGACGCCGTCAGGCTCGTCTCCTCCAATCCCATCTGTATCCTCATCCAGTCCTCATCCGAACCGTCGTCGCTGGATTCTCCACCTGGCTTAGCCTCCTCTTCGATCGCTCCAATAGCCCAGCCGAGATGTCCTTCGCGACGGACTAGAGCTTCTTGGCGTTGCGGTCAAGTCGTCATCTGGGTTGTCTATTCGTTCCGACTACTAGTGCGGTAAGCTGCTTTCGCTAAATCGACGTGGAGTCGTTCTGAGATTTCTGCGGGCAGGCCATTTAAATACTTATCCGAGGGGACGTGTGACCTCTTGGCAGTGGAGTAGGGCATGGATTTTCGGTATGTCCAAGTGTTCTCCCATCCCCACGACATCGCACATGATATTGGGCGAGATGGATGAAGTTGAGTAGAGCCTTAACGGCGGAGATTACAGCGGTGTCAAAACGTCCCACCAACATGCCGAGGAGGACCTTCCCTTGCCTCCGCTCCAGTCCACTGGTCGAGAACTAGAATGCCGTGTTTGGAGTGTCGGAGGCCGTGACGGCCCAAATCTGGTGACCCCTCAGCGTCCTCGCTTAGCATCGTCTGTCCCCCTCTCTCGCTCGACACCCAAGACTTCGCCCGCCTACTGCACAAAAAATATCTGCATCTGTTCGAACACGAGGACCCGGGCTACGTCAAGGCTCACAGCTACCGCGCGAACCCCGCGCTGGTGATCGCATGGGCGTCGTCCTGGTGTCCGTCGCGCGAGTCCTTCGTCATGCTCCTTGCCCTTATCCACACCCAGTCCCGCATTCCAGATGCGCAGTGGTCCGCCATCATGGCCGCGTTTCTCGACATCCAGCCCGCCGACGCTCTTCAGCACCACGCCTTCGACGCTCTCAGCCACAGCGAAGTCCACGCTCAGCTGTACCGCTACGGACTCTACACCGTCTTCGGACTCGACCATCCGTGCACGCCTGCAACCGGCCGTCTCGCGCACTGGCAGACCGTCCCGCCTCTCGTCCGCGTCTTCCTCACGGTCCCGCGTGCCCGCCTCGCGAGGCTCACAAGCGTCTCCGAGAAGCTGCCCACCCCATGGATGCACTGCACCGTCAAGCTCCCTCGGTCCGGGACTGAGCACGTCTTCCAGTCCGTCGACGCCTTCTACGGGACCGTCCGAGTCGTCGACAGCGGAACTGGCCCCACGGCGGATATGGCCTCGATTCTCGACGACCCCGACGCGCCCACCGCCGTCTTCTCGTTTGTCATCCCCGCTCGCCTGCTGGCTGACTCCGACGACTCTGCGGTGCCACTCGTCAGCCTCGCGGCGCGGGCAACTCCGGCGGCGGCGAAGGTGCTTGGCCCGGTGCTAGGGAAGGACCTGACTATCTTCGCTGCCAGTTTGGACAATACGGACAATATCCATGTCACCCCTGAGCATCAGGTATCACCCCCGCTGTTCTCGCACCTCGTCCCAACGCAGGTTGGCCCTGGTACTAGATTGAAGTCCAATGCTTCCAAAGCAATAGGTACGCAATCGTCTGTGCACGCCACTCTCGACACTACTGGGTCTCGGGAGCGCATCGCATCCTTGACGGCCAGGTTGGACATCGAGAACAGCGAAGCCAGGGCAAGCCTCGCAGACGACGCCAGCCCGCGCGTTGCCCAAGTCTCGCCATGTGCGATGCAAGTGACCCTCGGCCGCCTCGTGCAGCCCCTCGTGTACCCGCTGCCAGTTGTGGGCAGCCAGCGCAAGGTGCGGATCGCGCGCAAGTCGTCGTATATCGAGGTACGCCATCAGGCTCGAGCTCACCCTGGCAGTGCTTGCTCGATGTCACCCGAACTAACTGTCCATTTCCAATACCATACCGTGCAGTGTTGACAAGGGATGCATGCGCAAATTGTCTGTCGAACTCGTTCTTGCTAGCGATTTGCTGATACATGCCATCAGATGGACCTTCAATACACCTTATGTTGTTTACAGAGGAGATCCGATGAGATAGTGGCGAAGATGTCGGTATGAGGGAGATCTGCTCAGAAGGGCTCAGGAACAGGACGCATTCCATGTGAGTCGAATTCCGGCGTGTTCTCCCCGCTCTTGTGGTAGGTGAGAATTTTAGGACTGGCTGACTGCAGAGTGGATAGGAAGTTTCTGGTCACGTTTGTCCTGGGGAACAACGCAGAGAGGACAGCGGTTCTTCTTGTAACATATGATAAGACGTTGCTCGGGGAGGTTAGCAATGTTTGTGGGGAGGGTCTACATGGCGAATGAGGCCGTCAGCACAGATCATCAAGGCGCCAGATTTATCTACCTCGACAAGCAAGGAGAAGCCTCATACAAGCGTGGAAAAGACGTTGTTGGGCACTGAGTTGCGCCACAGGTATGTAGCCCAGGAGACTTGATGCCTGCATGGATAGTTTACAGCGGATCACGTTGTCATTTTTGCGATTGACAGATAAACGGGCCACGCGGTCTTGTCACCACGAAAGACTGAGAGGTTGGTTTTGACGCTAGTGTGACGGTCGTGGCGGTGCTGCTGCTGGGTGGGCGGGACTGTTCCCCAGTAAGCGGGTTCCTACAGCAAAGACATAGTGCTCATTTGTATCTTCCACCACAGTCCGATTACAACACATTTCACTATAATAGCGCTGACCGTCGCGCTTAACTCGGACTGGTAGTAGATCATGAAGTCCTTGAACGCTGCGTTCCGCATTAGATCTGCGATGCACGAGACGGCGTCGCGCCGTCATATTTCCAGGCCTTCGGTTAGCAGATATTCTTTCAGGCTAAGACGATCACCAGTAACTTTGACCATGTTGCAATTTTAGGTGGTCCAATGGGCAACATGTCGATCTTCTCCGGCATACTCTCCTTGTTCTTGAAAGAGACCTTCATGACTCCTTGGGTCTCTTATTCGGGTCAGCAACTTCTGAAGCCATGCATAGCTTTGTGAACTCGCCGTCTCAAGCTTCAGGTACACATCTGCGCCCTTGTCTAAATCCTCCTCGACAGCGACTCGCCGTCGTTTCGGTGCAGTTTTTTTTCTTGATTCACAGTGTCATGTAGCTACGAGGGCTGATGGGAGCTGCTGTCCCGCCAGGGAATAGAAGGTCCGCCGCCGATGACGGGGAGGGATTCAAAACTTGAAGGCGGGACTCCCTGAAGGTGATGGCAATGCCAGCGAATGCTTCTCCGCCGATCCAAGCCTCAGCGCTTCTTCTGTCGCGATCCTCGTGTACCGACCACCGTCACTTCAAGGACGACAATCTTGCCCTCAGCTATGTCCTCTCAATTGTCATTCAAGGTAACGTGAGGCGGGCGCACAGAATGAATTTGAGAGGAAGAAACTCAACCTACTCGTCCACATACTCATCGACCAGGGAATTTTCCAGATGAGACGGAGGTGATGCTCACCCTCGTCGTGGTAAGATATTCGAGTCTCCATAAGTGAACATTTACTGAACGTGCGCCATTGATGAATGAAGCACTTCGTTCATCAGGGTTCCTTCCACTGAAGAACAGTATTCATCCGTCCTTCACCACGCCTTCAACAGCGTCCGTCAACGGCTGCGCTCAAACTCCTGACTCCGCCCGCGACAAGCTCATCCGGCTTCGCGAGTCCACTACGGACGCCCTCGTCTGTTAGACGACTGTTGGCATCGGAGACTTCGCGATGGCCGTTGGTACCATAACCGAGACGGAAGACGAGCTGGAGGGGTATGCTCTTGAAGGCGATTTCCGAGGTCTCAAGTCGCATTTCTTTTCTGTTGATCGCAAAGCTGACTCGAATGCTCGACACAGGAATTCTTGAGCCTCTTTCTGGACAAAACGGAACGCGACAAGGATTGCCTCGATCGCAGCTTCTCCCCTTCTTGGAGCAGGACTCTCCTCCATTCAAAGGCGACTCCGCAACGCGTGGCGCTGGCCACCGAAGACCGCGAGGCTGCCCTGCGTGTATGCCGCACTCTCAAACAGCTGGACAGCCCTCCCTCTGCCTGGCAGCTGAAGGTTTACCGCCTGGTCAGCTTTTTGTGTGGCTTTCAGGAGATCATTCTTTCTGATTTCGAGGTCCTCGAGGACATTCCAGAGCTCGTCGACCAGGACCCGAGCGAGGAGGACTACGATTTTGGAAGGGCGGCGAAGTTGCGCGTAAACGCCTCGAGGTGAATGCTGCAGCATCCCTTTTGTTCTTTCTCCTTTCGACACCGCAGCAGGGCTCGGAGTCGTAATCTTAGACTCGGTCCGCGCGTCCCATCCCTCTGCAAGGCCACCATCTTTGTCGTCGTTCCTTCACCATGCAATTCCTCGACATGTTCTTCCACGAAGAGCTCTTCGACTTCGTCGAGTGCTGCACCATCCATTCTGTCGACACCGTCCCTTCCTCTGGGGCACTACCATGACTTCGTCGGGTGCTGCCGCCGCCGTTAATACTCGCGGGTTCTTCAACACCGCCTACATCGCTCAAAAATTCCTCCCTTGAGTTGCAAGTTGCCAGTTTCTCTCCTGGTGCCCCATACCCTGACGACCTCTGCGTCCGCTTCCGCCGCTGCATCACCACCATCCCCGTGGATGAACGTTTCCCCGGCGACCAGCTCGAAGCTCTCGACATCGACTACGCCGCTCTGACCCGCGAACGTGCCACGATGTCGCTCAGAAGAACGCCATACTTATCCAGTTGAGTGGTGCGCGCAGCATCCTCCGCGATGCCCAGGCGCAGCAAGACCTACGCGAACACCCACCTCATTGCCTGACTCGGGGCCGCGTGAGAGAAGCGTAGCCTGGTGCAGACCTCCGCCAAGCTCGCTGCCAACAGCGTTGAAGAACACAAATCGAAGTACTTGCGTATCATGTCAACTGGACCGAAATGTCTTAAACATGCATACAGTAGCATCCCGCCTCCACTGGCAGGTCCGTCACGCGTTCTGAGGAGATCCCACTGACTAGCAAAACCCATCATATTGAAACGACCGGTCAGCCTTCACCTCCTGGTAAGCTCGTCCTCGAGGACGACTGATATGAATACCTCGACAGTCAGCTAGTGGGTGGCGTCAGCAATCGCAAACAATGGAGAAATGACGGGAGACCGCATACCGCAGACTGCACTCTACGATGTCGTCAGGACATCTAGTAGCCCTACACCGGGGAGCTCCCCTCGGATGGGTGGAGGTATACTTTCCAACGTTGGACGACAATTACTGAAAGAAAGCTTAAGAACATTTCGAGCTAGGTGCCGTTAAGACCTACAGTCCTTGATCGCCAGATCGCAGGCTACGATGCACTCGCGGACACGTATCGCAGCACGGTTGACGGTGTCGAGGACCATCTTGTATTCATAGTCCTCCGTGGTGTAAACGTTTTGATCGATATCCAGGAGGATGTCGCGGTACTTTTCATAGGCCTGATCCTGGTTCTCTTTGGCAAACCGAAGTTCCTCCCGAGCGTTATCAAACGCGATCTGCCTGCTGGTCTGGGAATACGCTTGCCAGAACTGACGCAGTTGGTCGTCGTAGATACGCTGGCCCTCCGGCTTCTCCTTCAGGAAGCGATAGAGATCGCGGAAATCGTCATCGATTTTGAGGCAGCTAATGAAGCGCTGCGGCATTGTGCGGACGCGGAGGAGGAAGTCGTTGATAATGTTGGGCGCGCGAAAGACGGAATATACGAAATCATTGGACAGCACATGACGCACGAAGTTATGTGGGTCATTGAGAGGACGGGGGGGAAGGTCCGTGTCGTAAGGAGCGGGAGAGGTTGAAGGAGAGAAGCCAAAGGAGGCGTGATACGCTAACATAGTGAGCGGGAAAGCGGGGGGTCAGGCTCATTGACCGAGACTGGAACCTGGGCCATTTTAAATACGGGCAAACGGGGCACGATTGCATATAACTTTCGGAAAAGCTCCAGATTGAGACGTCCGTGCTTCTCCAAGCCCTGTCGGCTCGTCGCAGCCGCAGCAAGGCTGAAAGTAAGGATGCTGGCTGTTCTCGATCTGTTCTCGCTTCTTGCGACGGATTGAATTCGGAAATAGGTTTAATCCAGCTCTCTGAAGGAGTACGTCGTTCAAGAGAAGCCCCGTTACAGTGGTAGATACAGTGGAGTTCAAGTTGTGTCCAACTGGCACCCTGCATGGAGTTAGACTCGGAGGCTATTTGAGGCCTGGAGGCTCGAAGGTATTGAAGCGTCCTGCGTAACGTGGAAAGATTGTTCAGCATGAACTCTTATACGGTTCTCGTTGTCGAAACCTAATTTGAGGAAGCGGCCCATGAGGACTGCTCAATTCCTCCTAATTAGTTCACTTCGGGCGTCCACTAGCATCGACCGGCACTAGGTCCAGAAAGCTCCCTCTCCTCCGATATTGTGGGCCTCCCACTCCCTTTGGACGCACTTTGGTTATATTCTGGCCACAAGGAGTAGAATATTATGGCGTTCTAACGACATACACAACAGCGTGCCCTAAAGAGAGGGGATTTATGGCGCACTGTGAATGATTTTGAGATATATTGGCACGGGTAGCTCTTGAAACGGTAAATGAAAAGGGTCTTGGAGCGGAGGTATCCTGGAGAGACGATGTCAATCAATCAATCAGAGAGCCGACACAAGAAGAAACAAACCAGTCATCCTCGGCCCTAACGTACTGTAACGTATTCCAAAGCTTAAAGGCCATAGTCACTACGCATTGCGCCCTCCGCCTGAACGACAGGCTTTGCGAGCAGTGCAACTAGGGCGCATCGGCGCGGACACGCCGCTTCCAGGCCGGCACCAGCTTGCGGGTGAGCATGTCCATCTTCCGTGCACCGAAGTCCGCGGCTGAGCCTGCCTGGCGTGGTGGCCGTGCTCGCACGAAATACTCCATCGATATGCGCGACAACCTCGTCCTCCCAGGTCCTCCCAGCCCTTGGGGTGCAGCTCGAGCTCCGCGAGGCGCCGTTGGAGGGCGGCGCGCTCGCATCTGAACATCTCGAGCTAACGTCAATGTGAGTCGCTGGCGATATCAAGGAGTTCATACTGGATGCGCGCTCGACGTATAGTGCTCCCGAACATGCACGACCTGATCGACAGGGTCAGTGCATGATCGAACATCGCCAGCGCTTGGTGCGGATTCTGGCACTGTCCCGCAACGTGCGCATCAACGTCCAAATGCGGATATGCAAAGGCCGCGAGCAGCCTCAATTCATAGAATGTGTGTCCTTGCGAACAAGAATACATGCCAGAGGATACATTGCCCGGACAGAGCGAGCGCTGGTCAAGACACCAAGGATGCATCCTATGTACCTAAGGATATATCCCGCCACTGACTGAGAGCCTACTGCGTTGTAGACCAAGCTCGCCGTAGGCGAGAACCAAGCGGGCAATGGCAGAGGGCAGTGAAGCTATTCAAGACGAAAACGCAGGTAAGGAGCTGACTGATGATTTTTGCTCCATGATGGAACATTTCCGCTGCATCTGTGTTACTCGTACGAAAAAGTCTAGTCAAATGGGAGACGAGCGCATTGCCACGCTGGAGGGGGGGGACGATACAGAAGTCTCCCTGGAGAAAGAATAAACATACGACATTCAATTCAATCTCTGAGCTACCCACCATCATAATAGACGAAAACAGAGGATGGCTGGGAGATGGCTAAGGCGGAGGCTTTCGGTTGAGATGCGTGTCAAGTGTTCGGTTGCGAGCGAAGGCGTCTAATATACAGGGAATTTATAAGGTGACGACCGTCACAGTGCTCTTTTCCATCTTGCTACCACTATTGTCCGAGTCCCACCTTCTGCTTGTGCATTCATCGCCGCCGATTTCTTTCGAGTTCATTTCCGTCGGTTCGCCCAAGAGCCCCTCGCGGTGACAATATCTACCTGATCCGATCCCATCATCATGCGTACACAAGTTCATGTTGGGTCAGTTTCATTGAGTACCATCACACTCCCCACCCCGGCATCCCCTGGGCCTCTTTCACAAGGACCATCTCCCAGACTGATACCCATTCTTGCGTCTCTCCAACTGCGTAGCAACCTGAGCTGGGCCATGACCAATGAAGGTCTCCGAAATGTCAGTCCAGTTTTGACAGCGCGCGACCGTTGCGTGTCTGCTTTCTCGTGCCATAGCTGATAGCTCTGTTGTTATTATGCCCCCTCTGAATTTATAGGTGTTCTCTCCCTGTGGCGACATCCTCGACGTACGTGATCTTCCCACACCCCCATCGCATTCATGAGCCTCCGCCGTGCAAGCCCCGTCCTGCCACTCACCATGCGATCTCGTCATCGGCACCGCTGGCTAAGGATATTCACTCTCCGCGAATCCTCGCGTCTTATGTTCTTTTCATAGCTGATTGTGATGCGCAACCCTAAAAACGGCCACTCCCGCGGCTTCGGCTTCGTCACCTTCGGTTTGGAGCAGGAGGCTCAGAGAGCCATTACCAGCCTCAATGGGCTAGAACTCGATGGCCGTTGCATCAAGGTCAGCTTAGCCAGACCTCAAGGCTCCGGCGGAGGCGGAGGCGAAGGTTAGAAATTTATATTTTGGTGCGAACATACAACCGTCGTTAATCTATACCTGGTCAGGTTCTGGATACTCGGGTAGCAGAGGCTACAGTGGCAGTGAGTCCCTCTGCAAAGTGAATGACACCATGCGACGATGCTGAGCGGTGCTGCATTTTCAGGAGGCTATGTTGGCTACAGTGAGGGCTACGGCGTCACCCGAGGTTCGTTTGGCCAACCCGCCTTCAGCGATATGCCCCAAGGTTGCTTTCGACATCATTTGCTAAAGCGCTTTGTTTTCTATCTACAGGCGGCTACGGCCAGCATGGCTTCCAACAATATGGTTATGGCGGCGGAAGTCATGTTGGCCAGGGTGGCTACCAGCATGCCGTCTACAAATATGGTGGCCACTTCTAATCACCCGGTCTGTCGTCTCCAGCCTGCCCTCTATTGAACTAGCGGTCCTGATTGTTCTACGCAGTGCCATTGCCCCCAACATCGTCCGCCTCCCGAGGACCAGAGGCGACTTGCGATGCGCTAGATCAGTCCAGTTTCTTGCCACGTTCTCCCCTCATCTGCACTTGATTTCTTGCGCCACTCACTGATCCAAAATACTCTCCTTAACACCGTGTCGTTTCTGGCTCTCCCGCGTCCGATCTCCCATCATAATGTACCTTGTACGCTTAGGAGACCAAACACTGCCCAGTGCATTCGCCCTCCTCCGACCTCCGTCATCTTGTCTTGCTTTGTCCTCATGTCCGTTATGGGTGATAATGTGTATTATTTGACTGCGCTTTATTGATGTATCATTGTTCCAAAGCACGGGTCTCCCTTAATGATTGTCCCCGCCCTTTCTCTTTTCCTCGTACGGTCATCTACAGACCTCGGTTGCGATGTGGGCTCGAGTCTCGCGGCCAGCCTTTGAGCGGAGACATTGAGTACGTATCCATATTTGTCTTGTAATATTTGTCTTGTAAGAGACTTTCATAGCCTTCGAGGACGGGTGAAGTTGGATCGCCGATGTAGGCATGACAGCGAAGACTATAACTGCGCACGCCGCTACATATGGAAAAATCAACCTTATATCGACGAGACCCAGTAACTATTATACCCCCGGTGATACGCAGCAGGACCTCGCGCACCGCCACGTCGACAACACTCTACTCAGAAACTCATCCATCGGAGCGCCCACGCACTAGTCGATGGGAAAACTTGGGCGGGCTGGAGATGGGAGGGCGTCCGTGACCCCTTGTTGCGGGTCTGCGGCGCGCCCGCTCGTGTTGCCGGGGACCTGGCCATATCCGTACCCGTCGCCGTTCTCGCCAAAGCCCTGTGCGCCGTTGAGCTGCCATACGGACTGACCCTGTGCGCCGTGGCCCTGTGCTGGATATCCATTCTGTCGACGGACTCACGGACTCGGACAGACCGCTCGCCCGACCGTCCCCAGTGGCGAACCCTTGTTGCGGGTCTGCGGCGCGCCCGCTCGTGTTGCCGGGGACCTGGCCATATCCGTACCCGTCGCCGTTCTCGCCAAAGCCCTGTGCGCCGTTGAGCTGTACGCCAGTGCCGACGGACTGACCGTGTGTCTGGACATAGCTGCCGCCGTCCTGGCCCTGCGCATTGACGACGCCGAGGTTCTGACCATATCCATTCTCGCCGTACCCTTGCGTGCCGTTGTGCTGGATACCATTGTCGACGGACTCGGACAGACCGCTCGCCCGACCGTCCCCAGTGGCGAACCCTTGTTGCGGGTCTGCGGCGCGCCCGCTCGTGTTGCCGGGGACCTGGCCATATCCGTACCCGTCGCCGTTCTCGCCATAGCCCTGTGCGCCGTTGAGCTGGATGCCATTTGCCGACGGACTGACCGTGTGTCTGGATATAGCTGCGGCCACCGTCCTGGCCCTACCCGTCGCGCATTGACGATGCCGCGGGATCTGACCATACCCGTACGTGCTACTGTCCTGGCAGTATCCGAGCCCCTGCGCGCTGATGGAATGACCGCCCGTATCCTTGCCCTGCACCTCTGCGGCGCCCCCGTTTGTGACACCGGCCCAGATGGGCTTGTTCTGTGCATCTGTGAACATGGCCTGGCTGCCACAGGCGGCCGTGGCATTCTCCGAGGGCTCGACGAAAAGGCGATCCAGGTTCATCGACCCAATAGAGGAGCTGGAATATTGCAGACGAAGAGGGACGGATGGGTTGTGACCCTGCGAAACTACCGGATGGTGACGAAGAGGGACGGATGGGTGGCGACCCTGTGAAACTACCGGATGGTGGCGATATGGCAGGTCGAGGGAGGAATTACCCGGCGAGCGGTCGTACGAATGGAGAGCACGGCCATCGTACGAATGGAGAGCACGGCCACTCCCGTCGTTCATCCGGGCTTTGTCCATCATCCTTCGGCGTTTCTTATCCTCCAGCGCAGATTTGAGTTCGAGTATTTCCCTTTCGATCTGGTAGGAGTCGTTCGATCCCGGCGTCTGACTAGTCAACGACAAACCTATTGAGTCAAGGAAACATTAGGATCATGGACTGCGCACGTACCCGCACCCGCATCCATAGTCGTGCTCGCACCCTTGCTCGTACCGGTGCTCGTACCGGTGCTCGTACCCGTTGTAGGGATGTGGGTGACAAGGGGCGGGATCCTGTCGCGCGACCGGAAGAACGGGGCTGGAGATGGGAGGGAATCCATGACTAGTCGTGATGGACGGAGAAGAGCTGGACATGAGCGGGGAATACTGAGACTGGGAACGCAGGCCGGGCAGTGCTGCCGGATGGGATGACAGCCGCTGCGAAAACCGAGGCGGGCGCATAGTGTACGGCTGCTGCACCGCGTTTTGCAAAGAAACAGAGGCTGAGGAAGACGTGACAAGCTCTTGTATGAAGTCGTCTCCGTCGAATTCTTGCCCGGTTATACTCGCATTCGTCCAGATGATCATGCCGTCCGATAGTCTCACATATCCCCAGAACAGCGGATAGTTGCTGAGACTGCACAAGGCCCAATCTCTCCAAGTCGTCTCAAGTTCCCGGTATCCCTCAAAGGGCACCTTAAAGGGTACTTTCTGTATATCTTCGGGGAATGAACATACGACCGTCGCAGTGCATAAAAGATGGCTCACATGCGGCGTTCTTCAACTGTTCGAGCCCCTCTAAGCTGCAAGGGCCTGGGTAACCCGCCTCTACCGAATGAACGAGATGCCGCCACAACTGGAACCATCGGGCCATTGTTCCTTGAACGCTACGAGGGAATTAAGCAACACAGCGATTAATCAGAGACAAAGCAATGAGATGACGTACATGTGAATCGTCTTCTTGGCGAGGAGGACGTAGAAGACCTGAGGCTTTGGTCGTTCGCCGGGCTGCGGGGGCACAATAGCCTCACCGATCTTGGCGAAGGATTCAGCGATACCGGTAGGCGACTAGCGAATGCTGACAGTAGTCACAGGTCTTGAATATCCTTCTGGATTGGGAAAATTTGAGCCTCGATGTGCTGCCTGATCCAAACTGAGGTCAGCCTTGTGAGTGCGCAGTCTTGGCGGCAGAGCTCACTTTGAATATTGAGCGACAGAAAGTCCTTAAGGACTTGCCCACGAAAGTTACCCTCAATATTGACCACGACGACCTTGACAGCATCATCACTTTCAGCACGACCTGCAAGAACTCCAGGAACGGCTATATCGGATATACGAATTGCTGATACCAGGCGGCAGCGGGTCAGATTGCAACGGCGGACTCTTGATCTGCGATTTTGTATGCCAAGGCAGGGGCGTGGCTGGTGGGAACTTCTCGCCGACGGCGATACAGGTGCTGGGTGTGGAGGGGGCGATGGCCGGGTGTCAACGCCGTGGATGCGCTCAAAGGCGCGAAGCCTCAAGGTTGATGGTTTCGATCCAGTTGATGTAGGTAGGTACAGAGTAGTAATGTTTTGGAAAGAAAGGTACTGGGGGAGCCAGATGGCGAAAGGAAGCCCCATCATGCTGGCATGGAGAGGGGCGCAAGACGTTGTACCGCAGGCGTCAGGAACAGGATGAACGAGGGTCATGGTCAGAGCTGTCAAAACCTTTAGATCAAAGATGATACGGCGATATACGACGTCTACCATATGAGCTTTGGAGAAGGATAGTAATAGTCCTTTAGGAAAATTTCTTGGTCATAGCGACCTGCGAAGAGGCAACTTGAAGCCTCGAGAACGGGGGTCTTCAGGGACGAAGGAACGCCGGCTAGAGGGTAGAGGGTAGGGGATATACACACGCGTCGGGACGATGAGGGGAACGACGTACCTCATGCCGTTCCCGAACGCGGCAGAGGCTACATTGAAGATCGTTTCCAAGACTGATGCAAACCCTGCTGATTGTACTCGTCATTCGCAGCCTTTCTCTATTGGGAAAGGAGCTCGAGGAGGGTCGTCACCTAGGTAACTTCTGAGGGACTGCGGGTCTGATGGCGCGATAACATACGCAGGACTACGTACATACAGCCCAAATTCCTCCAATCTTTTCGATGTTATTTTGGCTATAGATGAGGCCGGATATCTTGTTGATGGTTCCTTCCTATAGCTTAGAGCCTTGGACCGTCGGAAGTTGCGTCATCAGCCTGAGATGACAGCCCTGGGACGCTGTTCAAAAGCTGTACGACGTTTGAGACGAGTTTTTGAGACGTACATAGACATAGTGTTGTAGCTCGATGGCGGACAACGGGAAGGGTGCGATGGCATGTCGGCGGATGGAGAACAGATACGGCTGAGCCGGCCAGTGTCACAGAAGCCTTAGCCAAAACCAGGAGTAAGCGTCTATTTGTGATCGGAGATCTCAGGTCTCGGAATTGCTGCAACATGATGGCTCTCCGCTCAATCGTCCTCTACGTAGAACCCTTCTGATCCATTCACAGTACTCATGCATGTATGTATAGGAGCAACAGGACCTCTCCATTCTATAGTATGTGCATTTATTTCTCAATCACGTGCACTGAGTATTTCGCCTTTGGTCTGGTCTCGACATCGTTTCTCAACAGCGCCATGCGCTGAATGTCCATTGTCCGTGGCCAGCGATGCGCAGGTTCCTCATGCTCAAACCATTCGTACTCCTACTTTCGTACGTACGGTGGTTCCGCACTGCAGCTGTGGCCGGGACCTCATTTGTCCTCGCGAGGTACATGACCATTCAATTGACCTTACCTCGATATTTTTAATCGATCTTCTTGTCCACTTCTCCAGCTAGGATCATTTCTCCGTTGTAGTCCTCGCTGTGTACAAGTCCACCTAGGAATTTCGGTCCAGCGACACGTCCTCCCACCCTTTTGCACGATTCTCAGATCTTCAAGCGGGCCCGCAGTTCTGTCCCGGGACCAGACGGCATACCTCTGCCTTTTGGTATGTCCACCAAGGACATTCCCTCACTCCGCTCGTCCAAAGTCCGATTGCGACGAGGAAGTACGGCGCAAGAACCTTCGTTGAAGTCTGGTGCCAATACGCCTTTTGTCTCGTCCGGCACCGCCGGCGGTCTCAACGCCATCACGTTCAGTATCGCTCGCTCACGGACAGTCAGGTATGTTCACTGCGAAGCTCATTGTCAATTATGGGGAAAGCGGAGCAGGATAGATATGCTGATGAGTATTCGTGTAGGTTTGGCTGCTGTCCGAGACGTCTCTTGTATCCACATGTGGCCGCACAGCCCCAGGATGGCTAGCAGGATCCCGAAGTTGACTCCGACTCCAAACGCCAACGCCACCTGGAGGTCCCCGGGGCGAAGGACGAGAGGTGCGACATTAGCACAGTTGTGCTTGTATATTTCACTGTATTTTACTTGTGGTGGTCGTCACGAATACATGCGCTCCCTCTCATGTGACTTCCAGAGATGAATCGCTGAGGGTCACTATCGCTGGCGGTTGTTTGAATGCATAAAGTGAGGCAAGCCAGCAGGCGAAGGTGCTAGCCCTAACGGGATAGTCTACTCTGCCGTGCAAGCTAGATGTTGGCGACATTGTTACCGGTTGAAATGCCTAGTTCTTTTCAAGGTTATGGCCCAGGGGGAGCACAGTTTATCACTTCCAGCAGCAACGAACACCAAGTGCAATGACTGTCGATCAACACGCGGGTATTCGCCCCCTTCGTTCGGGAAACAACTGTTTATACAACTGCGCTGTTCCTCCTCATGCCTGAGTCACCGAACTGGTCGTGCTTGTGGTGGCCCTTAGCATATCCAGTGTGCGACTGTCCACCAACTCACCCTCATATCAGGGAAAAATTGTATTCGTCTTCTCAGGATGTTGTGAGAGGGCTCTGTAAAGGCCATGAGGGAGAAAACCGCTCAAGAGGATAGAGACGTTCGCGCGTCTGCCACGCCATATGCTACGATGACTCCACCAGGCACGAAGTCCTCCTCTAAGACCTATCCAACGCATATGTCTCGAACACCGCTTTCGGGGGACCATAACAGCACGCGCTCCAAGAGAGGACTCGTCGAAAGAGGCGCACGGTGCCGCCAGGCCCAGAAAGTCTTCCAAGAAGTTGCTGCGGAAACGAAGCCGTTGGAGGACAGACATCTCTTGCAGTATATTTAAAAGGCGACAGAATGTCAAAAACTCCCAAGATATTGTATTCTCTCGTTTCAGTCTGACAGTACATAGAGCCCTCGCCCCTCGCGGAGTCGATCGGCTGGTAGGGGGCTACGACCCCTCCAATTCCCTATCACCATGACAATAACATCTGTCTCCGCCTTCTTGTTGTTGATCTGCCCTTTCTCGACAGCTTTCATATGCGTGAAAGGCTGGACTTCAAGCGCTTCGGTAGGGGCTTCTGCACAAATGGAAAATCTCCTGCGATCACGTATTGATAGTCAATAAGTCTCGGGGGATGCAAGGAAATGTGGCAGCTCACGAGATTTAGATGAAGACGTTTTGTCCATGGTAGCTGGCGGCGCGGACTCGCGAACTGCACAAGGTTTAGCGATATCGGACGACCCATCTTTGTCGCGAGGTCGCTTTCGGGACGATCGTTCAGCAGGAGATATCGTTGTGAGCTTTGGGGGTTGAAGCGATGTGGAAGACCTGAGTGAGATCGAGCCACCGCGTTCAACCTTCAAGTGTTTAATAGCTTGCTCAAGAGTAGCCAAACCGAACGAAGTGGCGAGCTTTATTGCAGCGTCAAAGGATGGCAGTGCATAGAGGAGACAGGCAAAGTCAAGGGCCCGCCCCTCGTGCTGGGATTGGCAGGCGTGCTGGATAAGCTTGATGAGCGTTTCATCGAGCGTAAGCTCTCTCTCGGCCAGTTCCCGTGCGGATTTCTCATCGGCAATCCCGTCACGAAGGATGTGCAAAACAAAGGTTTCGTGGATGACTCTGTGAGAAAGGATGAGAGACTTATCTTCATGTAGGGACAAAAACTCACCGTTGCTCCAGCAGCGATTCTTCGGAGTCTAGCCGTTTAGATGGAAAACGCATGGGGATGCTATGGAGGACTGACGCCGGAAAGCCTGGATGGGTTTGCTCACCCCTGAGAATAAGACACAAGAACGTAGTGTCGATGACGCCGACGGGCCAGTATGACCTGCGACTGCCCACGCCTTGGTTGATTTGGCCTGTACACAGAATGCGCGTCCACATCGCCGATAGCGGTCGCCGGAAACGGGGCATCACACTCAGCACGCCCGAGGAATCATAGATCGCAGGTGCCTATCGAGCGGAGTCGTCAACGCCGCTCAACATACAGAGACGCTAAAAACTTACGCCCTCTTCGGTGATGCCGACCCATGTAAGGATGTGGTGTTTGGGAACGGGGAGGTTCTCTCTCTGCAATATGGAGAAGTCGTCGAACTTGATCAACCGCCCCATCAAGTTCTGTGAGCCATCGGTCGTCGTGGTTCCATCCCGCGTGACAAGGAAAACCCACTCAGGGCCTGCGACCATCGTTACGTACGTTCCCGGCAAGGACAAGCACGCTCTCTCAACACCACCTCCAGACAGGAAGACGAGATCGCCATCGCTAGTCGCGATAACAACGTCGCCGAGGCTCTCGATGTTGACCTCCCGCAGGGCTTCGG
>CM035304.1:4185995-4238493 GCA_002900995.3 Ganoderma boninense
TTTCTGCCTTGCTCGGCATGTCAATAAACATGGTTTCTAATACAATATGGAAACGCTGACGAGCTCCCCCATGATTTCGTTTGGCGCACCCGCGACACGGGCCTCGATCATGGCGGCAAGCTCCTCGATTGGGGCAAGATGTATGCCCTCGGCCGCGAGTACGCGGACGCGGACCCGGCCCTCCGCCACTTCCACACGCTGCTGTCGCCTGTTAGCCCCAATCTGTTCCCCAAGTCACTCACGCCTACGCCCCGCAGGAGGTGCGTGGCCATGTTCGCGCTACTACTGCCCGCCTGCGTGACCTGGCCGAGCGGCAAGCATCTCATTTCGCCCATCGCGGCCTTCCATCAGCCCTCTCCCCGCTCCGCACAGTATCGCCACGCGCATCCCCGAGATGTAAGATTGCGCATCACGCTCTTTAAATCTGCATAATGCGTTGGTTAAATCTACACGCGCTGCGCCTTCTTCGGAACATCCGCCGAGGTGGAGATAACTTCAGACTGGGAGAGCGGGAACCAAGAAAGCGGGCGGGGCAGCGCCGTCTCAGGGTGCGTATAGGACGTGGATAAGTCGTCTCGCAGATGCCGCAGCATTCCTAGTCTCTGGTGATGCAGTCGCCATCTTCCAGGTAGAACTAGAGATTGAAGATCGCAGGCTCTTCTAGGTTAAGCGCGATGATGCCGTTTGCCGAATCCTTGACTGCACATGAAAACTGGTAGGGTTCCTGGTGCTTAACGTTGTCAGAATGCCATAACGATATATGGAATTTATTCACGTAGTGCATGAAGAGTTCGTTGGCGTAGGCAACCTCGAGTCACGGGGCCTCGTCTCATGGATAGATCGCCAGGACCACAGCGGGAAATTCGAGATTCGTCTGAATGGAGCCAGAAGGGGGACGTGCTGTCGACCTGCACATATTCGGCATTAATATGTGGGTTATGGATGGGAGACGCAAAACACATCTTATCTTCCCAATCCTCGGGACAGCGCCGCGAGACATCGTCTGCCCACGGCGCGCACGCACTTGAGCGTCGCGAGCAAGTTGTGCTGTATGTGCCCTGCGCTGGACGGGCACGCATGCGGTCACATCGCCAGCACCAGGTGCGGATCGCGGCACTTGACCATGGCGGAGCATGTGCACAAACATCTAGGTGCGGATACGCAGAGGACATCTTCGCAGACTCAGCCTGAGTACTGTTGCATAGCGGTTGAGGTCGGTCTCGCGGAGCTCTATCGCTTCCTTGAAGTCCACATCGAGGCCCATCACCCGGCGGTGCCACCGCCCGTCAGCTGGTGGTTGCTTGAGCGGCGTCGGCGGGATTTCAGGTGACGTAGAACATATTCAACGTGTCCGACTTGCAGTGCGTCACAGAGACAGAGCGCGCAGCGTGGTTAACGTCTCGGACGTAGGCTTCCGGCGTAGATATGGACATTTGTCTTTGGATGGTTAAGGACGCGGAATTAGGTGATACACGACATACCTTTGGTCGGTTGAAAGCCCCATTGTTGAACAACTGGTTCCCGCTTTCACTGATACCTGAGGACGACGTTACGGACTCGTCATACCTGCGAGAAAGTATGCACCGCTGTGCTCGAGCGGAGTCCTGTTCGGCTATGAACTCGTTGGACATCCAAGTCACAGCCTCGAGGACTAGGTCGTCGCACCTGGACATGAGAGTGGATACTCGGAACGAGGGTGTGTGGAGTGCTGACGTGACTGTGCCCTACGTCAGGGCGTAAAGAAACTAGGAGAAGGAGAGTGGAACGCAACTTTTGTGCTCGAGGTTGTACCGCTACACACTATATTCTGGGGTGCTCGCGGAACTCACTCGCGCGAACGAACGTGCTTGTGGTAGCTAGCTCATCGGAGGAGAGAAAAACGATCGTCAAAAGCCTGAAGGCATGGTCGAGGACCAGGGCGCCGTCTGAGGCCTTCTCGTGTCTCGGCCGCAAGGGATGGCGAATTGGATGAATAAAGAAGCAATGAATGGGTAGCTACGATCGCTTTCAATGAACAAAATGAGAGCACGGGTGCGAGGCAGCGACTCGCCTTAAGGCACTATAGATCGGAAATGTTGATGATTGCCTGCCCATCGGGGAGTCACAAAGCGACCTCTGTGCATTTTCCATGGCTTTCCTTGTTGAAGCTGGTGTAAAAGTATCCATATGAAGGAAAACGTGGTTCGCGATCGTACCTCTCACTTCATAACTCTAGGGTCTCTGATGCTGTCACCTTCCAGGCATTAAGCCTTAGCTTTCAATCGTCTCCTATGGTTGTGATATCCGGGAAGGCGGCATCGATATCAATACTTCACCTCTACACAATGAGGCCTGGGGCTCAACTTCTGAGTATGTTGTAGATCAAGCCAGTTGTGTCGGATGCCAACCTGGATTCGCAACGGGAGATGGCGACCAGCAGCGGGAGAAGGGTGGCCGCACCGGATATTCGAGGTAGCATCGTGGCGACCAGATCTGATGAATCATTGTCGGAACTAGAGACAAGATGCGGGCATGGAAACGACGAGTCTGGGGACTCCAGCAAGCAATCTCAGGTCACTCTTCCTCAAACTCAAACGGAGGATGTGACCACTGGTCACATGTCGTGACCCTACGCGTGAGGCCGAATACAGCCGCTGCACTGGCAGCTCCGGCCCTGCCGCCGACCCCTTCCAAACCAGCTAATTCGAGCCTCGAGAACAAAACTTCCCATCTTGTCGATGCAACGTCAGCTTTTTCGAAGTACTCACCTCCGCCGTCCGTCCCCGCACACTCTGGCCATTCGAGCCCGGCAGACTTATCGCCAGCTGCAGCATGGCTAACGCAAAGCCGACCTTCAGGCCTCAGCCGTTAGCGTCTTCAGTCCGGAGCATGCAATGAGGCGTGCCGCAGAGCCATGGCAGAGTACAACGCTTCCTGTGCGATGCAACTTCCCTCGAACTCGGATACACTTGCTCCACGTTCGATTTCATGCGAAATCCACAGGCTCGCAAGGGATTCTTCTGACCAGCTATGTCTCCCGACCTCGGGTTTCTTGGCGCGTCACCATTCACCCCCTGGATCCTCCACACGTCCCTAGTGTCTGCGCATTATTTCCCGTCACCAAGGGCAAGGCATATATTAGGCGTCCCCCTCCTGTGAATGCCAGTGCACTAAGTCCAACTTGGACAACTTACTTACTGCTTCGGCTGACTCGCCGGAACCCTGTCGCCTGCAGCTGAATGAATATTGAAAGAGAAGCTTATCGTGGTCCTTGTCGACTGAGACACTACAGTTCAGACGCAACCTGGAAGAGTGCATTCGCCTCCTCGGCCTCCTCGTGAGCGACACTCAGCATCTCACCGAGCCTTTCCCCCTCTACACAAAAATACAGGCTACTAAAGCTAAACGGAACTAAAGACACCCACTCTCTCGGAATCAAGCTCGGGAAACCCGCCCGTTTCGCCAGGGAGAGCACTGGCGAGAAGTGGCTGAATAGCCTCGGCTGCCGGATCGACGACCCTCCCTGGCAGACGCACACCAGATGCCCTCATCTGTTCAAGTTCCACTTCTCCGTCCATTGTGTTATCGCATCACGTGGTGGGTTTCTCCGTCTACAAGGCCTTCTTTCCGTGCTCCCCTTGCCCCTCGCCGCCTACAAGATGCGTTTATGTTTATTCGCCCTCCAGGCTGTTCGGTGGCTGCATCTTGGGCCAATATATCACACGCTCAGCCGCTGCTCCCGCCGGGTCGGAAACATGATTCCCCAGCCCGTCGCGAAACTGTCTCAGGCCACGTTGTGCGCACGACGACGCACACAGGCTACACACCCATGGGTTATATGGTTCGCCCACGGACCTTCAAAGCTTATATCGACTGGGATATTGGGGAGGTAAAGTATAACAGTCTTACCCCGAACATGAGGACTTCGACAAGGTGAGTATCACGTCCGAGTCGAGCCGGCTGTATCATTGACTCTATGTAGAGGGCAGTTTCTTTTACACGAGTGCAGGTTCGCACGACCACGGCGGTGCCACCCCTCCGCCTATCACTCCATCATGCCGCCCCATCACCTACCTCGAACGCGTCCGCCTCACCCAACTTTCTCGGCGGCTCCGTTTCCGGACGAGACTTCGTTGTCGTAGTTATAACCCCCCGCTTCCCTGTGGGACAAGAAAATATATTGACTGACCTGTGGAGGATACTAGGTGCCATAAATACACGTGCTATGCGAGGGATATGTGGTGATTTACGGTGCAGTAGAGGAATAGGGTACAGTGCTGTTGTAGTAGGGGTATTTGGATGGTTGCGATACAATATAAGGTCATGCAACTCTCTATCAGTCTCTATCCTGGATGCCATATAGCTACCGTAACTAGTTTACCCAAAAAAGCACTTATTTCGACCCATCACACACATACAGAACAGAGTAACACTACACGCTGAGAAAGACGCTGACTCTGGATCCAGATGAAGCTTCCTGCAGATCTTTTGAGATACGCGAATGAGTGATTAGAATGGGGGTATAACTTTGTAAGAAGAATTGACCGTACGAAGTAGGGACATGAAATCTCGGGGCCTTTAGAGACCGTGTTTCATTCAAGAAGTGTAACGTGCGCTTGAGACCTTGAGAAAAGGGCATCGTAAGAAGTGGTGCCCTGCAGAGAAGTCGGACGTACTTGTGGTTCGTTTAAACTATCGACGAGAGCTTATCAGATCAGCGACGATATAGACACATAGACGACCATACCTGTGCCCAGATACTCGTGGCTCCTTGCGGTTCCTAGCTCCAGTCTTTCCATCTCTGCGCTCTCCCGACGGACCGGGCGGCGAGCCTCCAGCGTTCTTGCATACATACGCTCGAGGTAGGGTAGACTGAGGTTGGCAAGCTTGATGGCGGCAGAAAGAGTCATCCAGGTGATGAATATGAGAGTTATGCTCTCGTAGTTGATGCTGTTGACGTGTGCAGCGAACATGGCGAAGCCTGAAGACTGAAAGAATGAGTCGGGAAAGGGAAGGCGATGGTAGCAAAGAGAGGAACTGGCGTCTCGGACGACAGCAATGAACACCAACATAGCAAGCCCAATCAAATCGATTAGATAATCGGCCAAATGGGTAAACAGTGCTCTCAGAGAGAGATCCTGCAATTATGTCGACGAAGTACTGGGAGTATGGTATGGTTTCCTTTTTTGAACCGCAGTTTGCCCTTACATAATTGCCGATCGAGCCATATCTACTGGGCGGGCAACGGGGACCGGTGAATGCCGAGAACGGGGTTGATAAGCTGGTGGGCGCTTGATATTAGAGCCCTGATGCAATGGGATTTCCAAAGACGAATGCTTACGTTCCCTCAATTATTGTCCGTTGCATCACCAACGCGCCCAGTAGGGGTAAGTAAGTCTGCCATATGGAGTCAGGATGCGGTGATAATTTCAACTCCAACTTGGAGCCTTCAAGACGTCCGCGAGAGCAACGTCCTGCACGACGGAGGATCGGCTAGGAGGACAACACGGCAACTTGAAGAAGGCCCAAGTATCCAGAAGTTAGGCTCAGAAGCATGGAAGTACCCTTCCGTTGGCAGGCAGATAAACGTGCCAAAAGCCCGCGGAAGTGAGCACGCCTCTGCCGACAAATCAGGTAAGTCAGGAAACTTGCTTGGACGAGGTTGGCGTTGAAGAGTCATCGGCCGGACTGTTCGTTACATGTACACGAACACTGGCAGAGCCGTCGTTCAACTGAGAGCTGCAGTCAATGGTTGAAGCTCCCCGGACCCGCCCTGCGAAATCGCTGCGATGCGGGGAATCCTGGCTTGGCGTTCCGAACGTTGAGATGTCTAAATTTGGCGCGAAGGGCCGCGGTCCCGGAAAGGCTCGATGACAAGCTAGGTTGCCGAGGCCGATTCGCGCTCAAGCGCTCACTCCCTTGCCAGTGTCCGAAAGCTTGTCTCGCTCCAAGAGCTACTGCAAAAGTGCTCACATGAGGCTCGCGAGCTCGTTTTATGGGCAATGCCTCCAAGTTGGGTACGGCGACGCGGAATATGTAGCTTCCATGAGCTGCACGCGTGTTCGGGTCCGGTCATAGAGCATTAGGTAATAATTGGGAAGCATGAGCTCCAGGAAGGAAAGCAGCGGCACGAGTACCTTTCAGAGACGAGGCTGGTCAAACTTCTTTCCCGCTAGGTCGCGCAGGTTGGTTCCTGGAGGCCATGGCCTCAATAAAAATTGAACCTAGCTTCGGGACCCATCCGCCCCCGCATGCCCCGTCTCAGTATGCAGCCACCACCACAACGCCAGTACTATACGGGACGGGTGCTTCCTTACCCACCGCAGACTACTGGGACCTCAACTTCCGCCCATCGCTCGAACGATGATGCTGATAGATTCCCCATTCAACACCTTCCCTCCGAGTCGCATCCGCTGCCTCAGTCTTGCATCCATCCCTACTTGGATTCCTCCCTGCCTTCTGTAGATACGGTACACGCTCTGCTTCGGACGGCTACAACTCACAAAGACGCCTTGGACGCCATCTTCCGGCTGGATGCCACAGACTCCGACTTCGCCCAGATCGGTGAGGCTATTGTGCCCCCGCAGCCCGGCGAACGACCAAAGCCTCAGGTCTTCTACGTCCTCCTCGCCAAGAAGACGATTCACATGTACGTCATCTCGTTGCTTTGTCTCTGATTAATCGCTGTGTTGCTTAATTCCCTCGTAGCGTTCAAGGAACAATGGCCCGATGGTTCCAGTTGTGGCGGCATCTCGTTCATTCGGTAGAGGCGGGTTACCCAGGCCCTTGCAGCTTAGAGGGGCTCGAACAGTTGAAGAACGCCGCATGTGAGCCATCTTTTATGCACTGCGACGGTCGTATGTTCATGCCCCGAAGATATACAGAAAGTACCCTTTAAGGTGCCCTTCGAGGGATACCGGGAACTTGAGACGACTTGGAGAGATTGGGCCTTGTGCAGTCTCGGCAACTATCCGCTGTTCTGGGGATATGTGAGACTATCGGACGGCATGATCATCTGGACGAATGCGAGTATAACCGGGCAAGAATTCGACGGAGACGACTTCATACAAGAGCTTGTCACGTCTTCCTCAGCCTCTGTTTCTTTGCAAAACGCGGTGCAGCAGCCGTACACTATGCGCCCGCCTCGGTTTTCGCAGCGGCTGTCATCCCATCCGGCAGCACTGCCCGGCCTGCGTTCCCAGTCTCAGTATTCCCCGCTCATGTCCAGCTCTTCTCCGTCCATCACGACTAGTCATGGATTCCCTCCCATCTCCAGCCCCGTTCTTCCGGTCGCGCGACAGGATCCCGCCCCTTGTCACCCACATCCCTACAACGGGTACGAGCACCGGTACGAGCACCGGTACGAGCAAGGGTGCGAGCACGACTATGGATGCGGGTGCGGGTACGTGCGCAGTCCATGATCCTAATGTTTCCTTGACTCAATAGGTTTGTCGTTGACTAGTCAGACGCCGGGATCGAACGACTCCTACCAGATCGAAAGGGAAATACTCGAACTCAAATCTGCGCTGGAGGATAAGAAACGCCGAAGGATGATGGACAAAGCCCGGATGAACGACGGGAGTGGCCGTGCTCTCCATTTGTACGATGGCCGTGCTCTCCATTCGTACGATGGCCGTGCTCTCCATTCGTACGACCACTCGCCGGGTAATTCCTCCCTCGACCTGCCATATCGCCACCATCCGGTAGTTTCGCAGGGTCACAACCCATCCGTCCCTCTTCGTCTGCAATATTCCAGCTCCTCTATTGGGTCGATGAACCTGGATCGCCTTTTCGTCGAGCCCTCGGAGAATGCCACGGCCGCCTGTGGCAGCCAGGCCATGTTCACAGACGCACAGAACAAGCCCATCTGGGCCGGTGTCACAAACGGGGGCGCCGCAGAGGTGCAGGGCAAGGATACGGGCGGTCATTCCATCAGCGCGCAGGGGCTCGGATACTGCCAGGACAGTAGCACATACGGGTATGGTCAGATCCCCGGCATCGTCAATGCGCAGGGCCAGGACGGTGGCAGCTATATCCAGACACACGGTCAGTCCGTCGGCAATGGCATCCAGCTCAACGGCGCACAGGGCTATGGCGAGAACGGCGACGGGTACGGATATGGCCAGGTCCCCGGCAACACGAGCGGGCGCGCCGCAGACCCGCAACAAGGGTTCGCCACTGGGGACGGTCGGGCGAGCGGTCTGTCCGAGTCCGTCGACAATGGTATCCAGCACAACGGCACGCAAGGGTACGGCGAGAATGGATATGGTCAGAACCTCGGCGTCGTCAATGCGCAGGGCCAGGACGGCGGCAGCTATGTCCAGACACACGGTCAGTCCGTCGGCACTGGCGTACAGCTCAACGGCGCACAGGGCTTTGGCGAGAACGGCGACAGGTACGGATATGGCCAGGTCCCCGGCAACACGAGCGGGCGCGCCGCAGACCCGCAACAAGGGTTCGCCACTGGGGACGGTCGGGCGAGCGGTCAGTCCGAGTCCGTCAGCACTGGCGTACAGCTCAACGGCGCACAGGGCTTTGGCGAGAACGGCGACGGGTACGGATATGGCCAGGTCCCCGGCAACACGAGCGGGCGCGCCGCAGACCCGCAACAAGGGTTCGTCACTGGGGACGGCCAGGCGAGCGGTCAGTCCGTCGGCACTGGCGTCCAGATCAATGATCCGCAGGTACAAAACGACGATGCACACGGCCATGGCGAGGTCACTGGTGGGGAAGGGTGCCCCCTGTCGCATGGTCAGAACATTGACGGATATGGGTTCGGCCCTGCCAATGGAGCCGTCGAGCGCGCCGCCGATATGGACGAATACGATTATTCGACTGGTGTCTATGCTTCTCACGATGGCTAGCTTCGAGATCGCTAACACTCAAGCAACAACTATGTAGCTATAGGACAATAGCGAAGGCCGAGAGGATAGTTAGCTATGGTAACATATATTTGTGGGGCTAATAGCAACTGTCTTGGCATTGTCTTGTTGTGTCCGAACCATGTGTCTTAATGTCGTCGGTGTTCTCGTATCCATCTTTTCGCATCTTTCTTGTCTGCATTCTTGTCTGCCATCCTTTCCTACGCATGATGCTCCCATAGACCAGCGGTACACTACGCACATGTTAAATGCATATGCGCCCCGTGAACAGGTGGAGTTGAGATGCGGGGGAGAGCTGAGCACGTAGCAATGTGACATCTCGGGTTGCGTACTCAGATATTTCTGAGTACGCTCTCTATTCCAATCGCGCACAGGAGAGAGTAATACATAGGTATATAGCGTATATAAACCGTGGAAAAGCGCCTCAAGATCTTGCCGTCCGTCCGGCCGTTTTGAACGTTCACGCGTCATTAGATGAGTGGTGACGGTGGTGGCGACCTGTCGGGTAAGCTGTTCACCTTCGCAGCCCCAAGGCATACTTATTGGTGACACAAGTACTATCTCGGCCCAATCGTCTGCCATATGAGGACGGCTTTGTGTCGTCGACCTGTACCGCCACACGGGCGAGAAGGGCGAGGATGCGATGAGGTTTTTACTACTCTGCATCCTCTCTCCTGCACACGCGTCCGGTTCGAAAAATGGTCTGCCAACCCCTTCCACCCCTCGGAAGTTATCTTGAGCGTCGCCAAGGCTGCCCGTTCAAACTGCGGAGTCAGCGCGTTCAACATGACCACGTACATCGTACATGAACACCTGATCCTCCATCGCGCGCAGCCGCCCGAGCATCTACCTCGCACCATGTACACGTCCCCTTCCCGGCGACTCGCCACACGACCCGCCACGTCGACACGCATTCCTGCTTGAGGTACGTGCACTCGTCCGGCCGCTGGGACGTCGGTGGCGTCGCCTGCAGCGTCTCCCACAGTCGCGCTAACGACGATACTCCAAAGGGCAGCCGCTGCCCGCCGGTGTGCCTGTTCGGGCCGTCGACGGTCGTGCCCAACCGGGAGAGCGAGTATTGCTTGCCGTCCTGGATGATGTCCTCCTGGATGATGTCCAGATCGAAGCTATCGCACATCTTGAGGAGCTGCACAGAGTACGCGTAGCCCTACAGCTGCAGGATACCGCTCTTGTTCGGGACTTCGAAACCAGCACGGGGCGCAGGTCGCGAGCGATGATACACTTGACCCACCGCTCTGCGACGAAATTGCGCAGCATGATACCGCCGGTTCCTCCATACGATCCTGTCCTCCTTTGCGAGGAATTTTGGCGGGTCCGCGTCGGAGACGTTTGGTTATTGCTGTGGCAGAAAAAAATTGTCATCCTGAGGTTTCTTCTGCAGACCTCAGTGCTGCGAGAGCCTATGCGCAGACGTACCTTCTGTAGCCAATTGACCCGTGAAGGAATTTGAATTTGTAGACCATCGTGCCCTCTCCGTCACCCTCGAGGTCAGCGTCGATGTGCTTCGCGGTCACAAGGCAAGCGTACCTTCCTCCTGAACTTCGTTGCTGGCCCCACCCGTATCGCCTCTGTCGTCGCTCTCCGCGCAGGCGACTGGCAGAAGGGAGCTTAAGCCTTCGCCTTCGAGAAGTGTCACATCGCTCCCCTACACTTCGTAGTCGGATTCAGTATGGGACGCGTCAGAGCGACCCGCGCTCCTCCTGTTCAACACGGCAGAAGACGCGGCATCATCCTACTATTCAACGCCGCGCGCCATCGCCGAACATCGTGGAAACATCGCCCTTGGTTGAACGTGGGCATACGTGCCGCGAGAGCGAGGCCGAGGGCGACGTAAGTTGGATGTGTGATGTTTCGGAATGCCGTTGCTGCCGATGATTTGGACGATGGGCTGGGAGCACGACTGAAATCGATGAGGTTGACTTAGTTCTCAGCGATGCGGGGATCCTTGGGCGTGAGCCTACCATGTGCAAACGGGGATGAAACAAGCGCATGTGGTTCTCGCATATCCAGCTCTAGCATGAGGGAGGCGGGATTAGCCATTGGTTGAGAATGGAGGAATGAACGTAGAGGGTGCCGTTAGCTGCGAGGGGAAATGATTGGCGCTGAGAGCACTCTCGGAATTCCCAGTTGCGTTGAGCGAGAAGAGACTGACGGCCGAGAACACGCTAACTCACGGAGGGGCCAGTGCGCTGGTGAGGGGCGGCTCCAGCAAAATCGAAGCATGCTGAGATCTGCAGCTGGAGGGAGAAGCGAGGGAGAGAAACGGAGGGAGGGGGCGGAGGAGCGCGGAGGCGCAGCGGGCAACTTGAGGTTGGACGGAGACGGGAGTCTGAGAAGATTGTAATTTGTATGTAGTACATTCAAACGATGCTTAACTAAGCGTGAGGCCGGATGTGGGAAGGGGCGCACTCGGAAGCGCGCCTCTCCCCTCCTCGCGCACATCCGGCCTTACTGTACACCCACCAAGCCCACCCAGCCCACCACTCCCTAGTGCTTTGGAAGTACACATGTCTTCCTCGCGCTCGATCCGGAGCCGCTCGCCGCGTGCGGAGCCCGCGTCGTGCCTCGTCGCGCGGTCCCCCCGCCACGGTCCGGACCTCCCATCCCGCGGCCTCACCGGTCGCCAACAAGGCCGCTCTGTCATCCCGCCACAGCGAGAGGTTTCCGGAAACGGAGGTCAACCATGCAATTAGGGAGCAGGACACGAGAACAGGCATGTCTTGTCGAAATGATGGGAGAGCGCAGCTGCATTGTGCCGCCCAAGACGAGCTGCTCATCCTCACGCGCATAAGCATTCAAGACGTGCAAAACGTACTGGTATATGTGAACGGTGACAGGACAACAAAACGGACAACAAAGACATGGAAAGCGAATACGAGGGATCGACACATACACGTCAAAGCGCCTGGGCTAAACAAGACAGGACTCGCCTTTTCGAAACCGTAGGTGAGTGTGAGGAGGAGGAGGATCATATTTTGGTGTGTAACGACACCATTACGTTACATAGGTAGCAATGCGTCCAAACAGCCCCGACGCATCGCAATATCGACCGCGACGTCTGGTGCGACCGAAACCGGTCGTGAAGGTTGGGACTTGCGAATTTATTTACTATCCCTCGTTCCGTATTCCATTGTTTCTGACAGCGCACCCCAAACCGTCTGGAGATTGCATGCGCTCGAGGTTGGCTTGAGGCTACCCAATGCGGACGGGAATCTGATTGGACGGAAAACAGACGGCAACATGGCCGAGGATCCTGGAACGATGCGGTCCCCACATCATTGGCAGGCCTGGGTCTGTCGTCCACATCGCAGTACTCATCCGAACGACGTTTCCAATGCCCTCTCCCAAAGACAGTAACATAGATCTTTAACTTATGATGTAGCGGAAAATTGTGTCTGGGGGTAGAGAAAGAGGTAATATACCATTCTTAGTTTAGACTAATGTAAGGGGCTTGTAGTCTACCTGGCTACAGCGCGCCGCCTATGGTCGGCTTGTCCTGGGTTCGATTCCCTCTCGGGTTGTTGCTCACTTTTGGCGCTCTGTGTCGAACGTCCCGAAAAGTTAATCCCGACGGTGATGGCGTTACGCACGAGCTCTCCGGTCGATGGTCCTCAGCGTGGTCGGCTCATTTCTGCCTCGGACATCGTCGTGTTAGCCCGTGGATGACGACATGCGATCGCCTTCGCCGGGTCGCCAGATCGAAGCTCGAGGGATGGAGCTCACCGTGCACGGGCTGGACAGGGTTTCCGCTACAGAACACCTTCGACGCCTCTTGTAAGTCCGGTCATTGACCCCAGCTACGGTGGAGCACGACAGCATCCTCGGTGCGCTTAGCGTTCGCTCGGCCGATCCTCGGAACCTCTCGACAACGCGTATCTCTCCCTCGACCCTCAGCTCGTTCCACATTCGCGGGCCCATGTTCTCCAGGACGTACGCCAGACCCTGTAACAGTGCTTCCTGGACATCGGGACCCTCTGGAGAACCCAAGCTAGGCCGGACAGAACGCGGAGGACCTCCTTTGCAGCGGCGGAACAGGGAAACGCCCAGGAAGTGAGTGACCTCCTTGACTCGGTATCAGCTGGTTCGCTCGCAAAGGGTTCTCTGTCGTCGCCAGTTATGTCTCTCGTCCTGGCGGGTCCGGGCGCATCACCCTCGACCTTCTTGATCCCGCACATGTCGCCGTTTTCTGCGCCTCTCCATCCGTTATGAAAGGGAAGACCTACTACCCAGGTCGGCCTTGTCTCGTTATCCCGTGGCACGGGCACTAGGTCGCGATCCTCGGCTGCCGCGACTGGTAGTGCCAAGCTCACCCTCGACAAGCTCATTCGTGCATATTGCCCGCGACCCGACCATCAAAACCTCATTACGTACAGCCGCATGGAGTTGGAGGGAGAGGTATATACACTGCAGTCCTGCTTGATTGGGACACCACGGTCCGCGTGGTGGATGGTCTTCCCGCCCTTATTGACTTCCTCTACCACGACCTCGTCGGCCGATACCGTCCGTCTGCCCTCCAGCCTGGCCTACGAGCGGCCTCTTTGCTTTCTCTGCTACCTCCGACTGCACCTCCACAGAGTTATCGACTCCGTTCATGCCCAAGGAGTCGAGGCTATGCAGACATTGTTTACCATTTCCGAGCGCACTGGCAATGCGGTAGCCTCCCTCGGCGGATGACTTGAGGCGTCTCTCAATGCCATGTCCACCCTCCCAGCGTATAATACCTTGGTGAGCGCAGCTGTTAACAGCATGACAATTAAGGTACACTACTTGATGCATTTCGAGATTCAGGCCGTACGCGACCCTCAGGTCCGAGCCAGGGATTGTTCGCTCGTCACGAAATGATGGTCAAGGCCGCCACGCCGGATGGTTTAGGTTGAAGCATTTATAGCTCGCGCATAGATTGCACACTGCTGTTGCACTCTGCATGGTACGCCTTCCTTCTGTGAGACCTGGCCATGGCATTCTGCTGCCGCATTCCGCGGGCGTATCCCTTCTCGAACAAGATCTTGTTAGCTAACCTTCCGCGCACGTTTACAGTCCATGAAGGAGAACTTCGATACCGCAGAGCAAATTCTGTCGTTCAAGATGCACAAGGAACGTACCGTTTGAAAGATGGTCATCACGCTGATCCCGGCTGTCGCCGTCTACGACACCCAGACATTCTCGGAGCACTTCTTGTGTAGGACGATGGCGCATCCTCACTAAGTTGGACAAGACCCAAGAGCGCGCCTCGTCGCCTTCATCGCTAGTGGCCACATTGCGATCAAGATGGACAGCGAATCTCTCAAGATACACGTCAGGATGAGCTTACAATACAGAGATGTGTACGGGACGAGATATCAATGGCAGACCGTTCTTCCTGCTCAACGTGTTGCTCCTGCAGGACGAGGAACGCATTGTATGAGGAGCTTATCTTCCTAGTGTGGGTATGTGGGCTCAAGAAGTCAGGCCCCAACCTCGCCAAGCTGTTGTACAACTGGTCGGAACTGATTTTCAAATTTCAAATACAGCCTTAGCGAATATCTTCGCAGAGCTCTCGCCCGTATAGCTACGTACATTCGCCGATTGCTCAAGGTGATTCAGGTGAGCGTGAAAGAGCTTTCGGAAGCATGTTCACTTCTAATCCAGTTTCAAGATTCCCTGCTTAATTTTTGTCATTGGTTCCCATCGGACACAGTTATCGACCACTAGACGTACCTCAATCTTTGCGCCATGGCGATTCTGTTGCTGATTTGAATAAGGATCCTATGGCGATCAAGATTGCCAGTTGTGGGTGCTTTCTTTCGAAAACATGTGGCGCTTGCCTGATTCCGAATGTCAGGATACGTACTGAACCAGTACATGACTGCGTGCTACATGGTAATACCAAGGTCAGGACCACCCCAACGTTTCACACGCCGCAGCATTAAGATGCTGCCGTCTGTTCGTCCCGGATCCGATTTGCTACCAGGCCAGCAACCACTCCATCGAGGTCATCAGCTCAGTATTAGGCAAGCTGGTTGACAGTGGTGATTGCGGATCCCGGTATGGGACTCTCATCTCGTATTTAAGCCCCCGCGCTGATAGGTACTTCGTCCGGGCACATCGTGCTTTTTTCCCTGCATGAATGCTTCCACAAAACCTTGCGCCGACAGCGAACGTGTGGTCGTGCTGGTGGGTCGTTTAGCGACGCAGAATCCACACATGTCAGCTCAAGTATTCCACTGTTACGTAGGTCGTGAGTAGTCAGTCTTCTATTTACTGCAATTCTCAACGCTTTTCCTTACAGACGCAATCGGGGAGAGCGCACTCGTCTCGCCCTCGTGAACATCGCTCACCGTCTCATCAAACCTTACTGCACCCCCGTGTTCCGCGTTCTGTTTCCGAAGGCCAACGACGTCAAACCCACAGTCGCTACCAATGTCCTGATCTATCCGTAAGAGCTTGCCTGTGTCTGCGGCGAGGATGTCATGTTACATGAACCAGATCTGACGGAGCCCATTTTCGCGAAGCTGGCGGATCCACCCTACAGAAGCGCGACGCGCTCTACGCAACCTCGGACAGTTGTGCTCTACGGGATACGTGGATCGGCTCTTATTTAAGCACCGCAAGATCATCCAGATCCTCAGCAGGATTCTCCTCCCAAAATTTCCATCCCGAGAAGTCATCAATGCGCGCGGACCTCTCGCTCGACCCCCACTTATGAGAGATCAAGTCTGAGGAGGGAGGAGCGACTGCAGCGTTCTCAAACCTTGTCACCGCGCAGTCGTGGAACCTTACAGGGGCATCTAGCGCGTTGGATGACTACTATCTGACCTCCGCCATCAACGCGCCGCCGAACGTCTTCAAGAACAGGTCAACGAGGAACCACCACTGTAGATGTCGTCAAATGACATCAAGACCTAAGGCTTGGAAATGAGTGACGTTCTTGCCTCAAGTAAGCAGCACAGCGCGATGTATGCAACCTGCTGTTTGATATTGACATTCCCAGGAAGACTACCCTCGGTTGCCCGGACGGCCTTCTCCCGTGTACAAGCCTTCCACGCAGAGCAGTTTTCATCACCGAGCAACATATCATCATAGTTGTCGAGAGCGAGCTCAATGACAAGACTGCGAATACGAAGACGAAAATCGAAGAGTATCTGCAGCTCGTCATCTTCCTGATCACGAAGACGTACGAGCTTCTGGGGCCTTCAACGCCCCTGGACGATGTGTCGAGATTCCTCCTTCCGTTAGTCCACGTGTTTCACATGTACATATTATCAGAACAGTGGACACTGACACATAGCCACTATTCTGCTCTCGATATCGTTTCTCAATGGCGTTGGTTTCCCATGGGCAGCAATATCAGTCAGGTACAAGTCCCTCATGCGTATAGAGTTCGTACACTCCGAGAGCACGCCACCGGTCCTGTCCTGCTGAGGCTGAAACCTTGTTCTTGCTCCCGTGGTACGTGACCATTCAATTGACCCTAAGTATTGATATCTTTTTGACCTTCGTGTTTGCTTCTCCAGATGACATTCTTCCGGTACAGTCACCATCGCCATGCCCTCTCTCCTCCCGACCATGCTCGCGACGCAGTGATCATCCGCCTTTGCTCCAGATTCTAGCTTAGAAATGCAGTCATAAGTGCATTGTACCGAACATGAAGTTGATGATCAACCTACAAGGGACATGGTCGACCCCTTGACCCATCTATTTCCGAGGCTTCTTCGCCCTTTGAGAAGACGAGGCAGCCTCCTGTAGAATGTCAGTCTTTGTGACTCAACTAGTCAATCTATTACTTACGCCTTTGCGTTTACGTCCCCGCGACACAGCGGATGCCGATGGAGTGCGTTGTTCCTTTCTTTTCTTTGTAGGGCGTGATTTGGAGGAGACCTAGGTCGAAGGTGAGTAGTCTTTTCATAACATCATCATAGGCTGACATGACTGACTGAGGAACGCTTAGTGATGGGCATTCCCGCGCTTTGCGTCGACGCTCTGGTCACGGTTGTACGCGGCTTGCGACTAGTTCTAGTCGTTTTTCTAGCCACCTTTTCTTTTGCCCTGCTTGTCTCGACTTGCTCCTTACTCTTTGCTACGCGAGTGCCCACTTTTCCTTTCTTCCTCTCGCCCTGGCCAGTCGATGGCGCCACTGGGTCGTCCTCATCGCTGGATGCCTCCTCAGCGCCTTGATCTTGTCCATCTTCGTCCTCGTCGCCCTCCTGAGATTCTTCGTCATCCTCACTATCACCTTGGTCATTGTCCGACTCTTCTGCTGCATCGTCACCACTATCCTCGCTGACCTCCCCCTCTTCCTGATTGTCATCCGTCGCCTCCCCATGGCTAAGCAGCTGTAACACTCGTCCCACCTGGCGCTCCAGCTTGTCCAAACGACTGTCGCGGCTAGTCTGCTTCTCTTCGCTAGATGCCATTGATGAATAGAGGTCTCGGAGCAAAGTGGGGACGTCTAGATCTTTCTCGTCTGCGTACAAATCTGTGGTATTGTCAGTGTACAGCTTCGAAGGATAGTGTTATTAGAGGAAACAAACACACTCTTCGTGCCGCTACATTCGAGGATGTGCTTCATCTCAAGGCAGCGTTCACAACTTTGATCCTTAACGCGATACTTGCATGTGTCGGCGTGGCCCGCCCACGCACATTGCAGACAGGGTCTTGTATTTGTCTGGAGGCGTTTCTTCTGACCTCTATTAGGAGGCGAAGGCATGAAGGGCAAATTTGTCTGGTGTGCGAAATGGAGGAAACTGAGATGTTGGCATTGAACACGTTGGCGGGGCCCTTTATGTGTCTGCTGCAGCCTGAGCAACTTTAATGCAAGTCTCCGTGATATTCATCAAACGTCTCTAGACGTAGACACACGGAATGTTGCTACTGTGAAGCGAAGAATTTGCTTCTGAGTCTTGTGAGGGTGACGATCGTGCCAAAAATTGCAAGTGGCATTCCCAGCAAGATTTGGGCTGTCGATGCCAATTCCTCGGGGTTAACCTGCCCGCTTGGATTGGGCCGTCGCTCGTTCACACAATCTTCTTTGAACTTCACGTCAGGTTGTGGAGCTGCTAATTCGAAGCCCCACCATAACTTAGAATTCCTTGTGCTCTGGAGCACTAGAATGGCATGTGTCGCGATGCAAGTATTCAGACATTCAATCTCATCGTGAGGCGACGTCGCTCAGGCTTTTGCTACAAGGATGTTATAGCTCCTGTCCATGGCTACGTCAGCCACGGGACCCTTCACGACGGGCAGTGGCAAATACCACAGACCAGATGTGTCGCAATGTGAAGATCTCGTAGCCCAGCTGGATGAGGGCGCCCATGTGACGCTCGCGCAATTGGTTCGATTCCTGCTCCGGTTATTGTGCACTTTTGGCGCCCGACGTGAAACGTCTCGAAAAGTTCATTCTGCTGTCGGTCTTTGAGTTTAACGTTTAATCGGCTTCACTGCGGATTCCAAGGGTAGGAAGCAGTGAGCGAGGCCTCTGCCATGCGGACGCATCACTCGGGGTGCATCGCGCCCTTCCGCTGACACCCGCTCCCCATTCGGTGCTGGCGTTGCCCAGCAGAAGCCAGAAGATGAACCATGAACTAAAGGCAAAAGATTATCCGCCTTGGTTGAAAATGGTGCGCCGTACTAATCGGGCGTGCGTGCACCTGCATTCCTGGTTCCTATCATCGATTCGTCGTCGAGCCATACGATAGTGTGCAGGAATTGCTTAGTGCCGAATGGACGAGTCACGCCCATCCTGACTCCTCGAGTCCTTACTTGGGCAATGTGCTTTCAGGGGAGGAGATCGCAGTCCGTCTCTCTCATTGTCAATGCGCCGGCCTGAAGGCAAACCTAGCCTCTGAGACCTTATACCCCCTTGTGAATCGAGACGATAGTATTTGAACACAGAAGTAAACAAGCAGAAAAACCTCTTCGTGCGCGTGATGGTCTGCGTATTCGGTAACGAAGTATGCGTTAAATGAATCAAGCGTGTTCGAGGCCCGGATGTATAGAGGTATACGATGGATACCGTGGATGGGGATGAAGTGAGCACTACGAAATATAAGTAGTATTGATATCACATCACATCAAGAACGCGGTCTCCATTCCCGTCGAGATCTGGCTCAGCAACAACTGAACGCCTCGACGCATGAAAAGTCACGAGCTTCGGCCATAATAAGCTGGGAAGGAAAAAAATAGACGGACGCGGGAAACCATGAGACTGCGAAAGCCACGCTAAGTGGGATCTGCGTCGATGAGCACACGCTCGTAGCGACGGGGACCTTTGTGCCAAGATGGGGTTGCGTGGATATGTTCACGATGCATGCCGCCCACTCCAGAGGCCTGGTCGCCGAGGGCGTAGAATGTGGCGGCGGCCGAGTGGTAGACATGGACGCGAGAGTGACAGAGAGAGCGTTGGGGTCCTCAGGAACATCGATACTTATTGGAGCGTTGTTGGAAGAGGAATCGGGCGAGGTTTGCGAGCTAAAACCGCAAGTCCGCTTACACCTGGGCCATGGAGTAATTGATATAGACGCTGCATCAATTTCCATCGAATCCTGATTTCATCCATGTATGTATGTAAGCCGTAGACAGGGGGAATCAGTACCAGATCTGCGACACGATGGGCTACATGAACACAAGAAGCCAAAGCTTGAACGACGCCGTCTCCCTTTCTCCTTGCCTTCTTCTCCTTCGCCTCCCGAAACCCTTGTACTAGAATTTGCCGTCAACCCCTTCTCCTTGCCGACCATCCCTTCCCCAGAACATCGTCAGGTAGTGGGCGCATCCTTGTAGGCTTCTGCAAGAAAGGGTTCTCTGCTACCATCATACGCGGTGGTACATGATAGTCGATAAGGCACCACATGCCTGGAAGAGATTTTAAGTACTCACGGAGCAACGATGGCTGGGATTTGGAGTGCTTGGTATCGAAGTCCGCCCTGGACGTGCCGTCCTTATTTTCTGCAGGTCGTGATTATAACGATGATCAATGATACATACCACACGGCCAAACGAAGTCATGGATACGCACGATGTAAGGACTTGCGGCGCTTGGCACCGGATTCTACTCCGCCCGCGTTGTCGTCGTAGTCTGGAAGTCGTCATTGTGCGTACACGGTAGTCAGTAAAGCACTACGTTGCTAGAAGGTAGTACAGGTACTCACGACGCGAGGATTTTCGAACCATGTCGTCGCCCCTGTCTGCCAGTCGCTTTCCTGAAGACGCTGCATTCGCCCCGAGCTCCAAGGAAGGGCCTGTGTGCCCAACCTTGAGTCGTTCTATGGCTTTCTGGAGAGTGTTCAAACCAAAATTCTGAGCATGCCTAACTGCGGCATCGAAGGCGGAAGAGCCACAGAGCAGACGAGCGAAATCAAGAGCCCGTCCCTGCTGTTTAGACTGGCAGGCGCGAAGGATGAGTTTGATGAGCATGTTGTCGAGTTCAAGTTCACGCTCAGCTAGATCCTGCACGGATTTCTCGTCACAGATCTCGTCACGAAGGGTGTGCAAAAGGACTGTTTCGTGCATGACTCTAAGAGTGTCGGTGAGGAAGATATCAACGACACCTACAAAGACAAAGAACTCACCGTCGTTCCAGAAGCGCTTCTTCGGAATCTGACCGCTTGGATAGCAGGCAGACAGAAACCTCGTCGACGAGTGGCCGAGGGAATCCAGGGTAGTTTTGTTGGCCCCTGAGGGTAAAACAGAACAACGTATGACCCATGAGCCCAACGGGCCAGTATAACTTGCCATTAGCCGTGTCTCCGTCTATCGGCCGCCTTGCGTGCAGAATGCGCATCCACGTGGCGGTCATGGGTACCTTAAAGCGGGGCATCACGTTCAACGCGCCGGAGGAGTCGTAGATCGCAGGTGCCTGTCAAAGGGACTTGTGAACACCCACTCTCCAAGTTCAAGCTAGAGACTCACGCCTTCGTCGGTGATGCCGATCCAGGTAAGCGTATGGTCCTTAGGAACGGGGAGAGCATCCTTCTGCAAGAGGCAGACGTCGTCGAAATTGATCAGGTGTCCCATCAAGCTCTGCGACGTCGTCCACCCTTCCTCGGTGACTACAAAAACCCATTGGCTGCCTGCGACCATCGACACGAACGTTCCTGGCAGGCTTATACATGCCCGCTCTACCCCACCGCCAGACAAGAAGATGAGCTCACCGTCGCTCGTTGCGACGATAACGTTGCCGAGGTTCTGAATGTCGAGGCCGTTACGCAGGGAATCGGTAACAGGCGAACCGCCTGCGGCAACACCGATCACTGAAGCGCCACCTCCCAGTTCGTATTTCCACTCGTATTGAGAGGCCCAGGTGCCGTAAGGCTTGTAGAGGACATGCGCGGCGTGCGAGGCATCGGGCTTGCATGCATAGACGGCGCCGCGTTCTCCGAGAGCGGCCAAGTCATATCGGAACTCGTCAGTGAAGCGGTATCCTCCCCTCAGGGACTGGTTGTGGAAGTCGACGTGGACAATGTGGTGGGTGCCTTGATCCGTCACTTCAATGACCCCTACGAGATTATATGCTGCATCGACCTTTGTTAGCACGGTAACAAGGTATAAATATAGAGATGAATCGACGTGCCCAGATATTGTTTCCGGTTTGTCATCGGCGTCGACCCGGGTTGAAATGCTTCCTGCGCCTTGACCACGCTCACTAGCTCTCTGGAGTCTTCCACATCGTCGTCCTCGTCGAGGACTTCGCTTGCGACGACTTCACCTACGTCACTATCTTTCTCCTCCCACATAACCCCTGTGGCGTCCAAGTCCAAGTTCAACTTGGTGTGAGTAAGGCCCGAGTCGAAGTTCAAGTCGGTGGGCGTGTTGATGGGCGTGTAGAGGGTGGTCATAGTTACTGGCAGCTCGACCGGGCTAGGACCTACGCATGAGATAGGTGGTGAGGACATCATGCTGGATAAACACGATGAGCTCCTGAAACGCGATGCGACAGACATTGGAAGACATGCCGTCAAAATCGCTGAACGAACGTGGACCGGAGCCAGTCGTACACTCGTGCGGAAGATAAGATCCTTTGCGTAGGGAGTAAGCCGCCGTGGGGTGACGTGAGGTTGCGGAAGAGAGGGGGAGGGGGAGAGACGCAAGATGGGCAGGAGAGAGAGGGCCCGGGGGGGGGGTTATGAAGGAGACGATAGTGGAGGAGACGGGACGGCAGCAGACGATAGAGCGGGACGGGCCGTGCGGTAGAGTTCGTGTGCAAGATTAAATACAGATGGGCCCTGCGAGGTCACTCCTACAAACGAGATTAATCGTATGCTGGAGCGTCGTTATTCAGGACTCACTACACCCTGTCAAGACCCTTCGCTCGATCGGTCGAACCGGAGGTCCAGCTTGAACGACGACGCTTCCTCCGTCTCTACTTGATATAGTATCATGTTGCGAATTTACGCTAGTAGTACTGTTAAATACGGAGCACTTGAGGAGCTGAGGTGCGCACAAACAGATAGAGGGGGGTACGGAGAAAAGGAGCGCTACGCACTGTAACCTGTTGGGGGGAGAAGGTGGGGTGATTAGGTGATCGAACGCTTGTCGGAACCTGACGGGCGCTCTGCCAGTTTGCCTCTTTCTCTCCCCCATTCCTTGCTTTCTCTCTTCTCTTCCTCCTCGCCGTCCTCCCTGTCTTTGTCCGCTTCCTCACCGTCCTTGTCCTCCTCCTCGCCGTCCTTGTCCTCCTCCTTGCCGTCCCCCCTTCCCTCCTCCCCTTTCTTCGCCACTTGCCTTCCACTCTCTCGTCTTCCCCGTCTCTCGTCTTCCCCCGTCTCTCGTCTTCCCCCATCTCTCGCCGTCCCCTCGCCGTCCTCCCTGTCTTCGTCCGCCTCCTCGCCGTCCTTGTCCTCCTCCTCGCCGTCCTTGTCCTCCACCTCGCCGTCCTTGTCCTCCTCCTTGCCGTCCCCCCTTCCCTCCTCCCCTTTCGTCGCCACTTGCCTTCACACTCGTCTCTCTCTTCCCCTCTCTCGTCTTCCCCTCTCTCGTCTTCCCCCCTCTCTCGCCGTCCCCTCGCCGTCCTACCTGTCTTCGTCCGCCTCCTCGCCGCCCCCGTCCTCCTCTTTCCCTCCTCTCCTCGTCCTCCTCTTTCCCTCCTCTCCTCGTCCTCCTCTTTCCCTCCTCTCCTCGTCCTCCTCTTTCCCTCCTCTCCTCGTCCTCCTCTTTCCCTCCTCTCCCCGTCTTCGTCCATCCCCTTGCCATCACCTCTTTCTTCTTCCCTCCTCTCTTCCTCCTCGCTCTCTTCACTCTCGCCGTCCTTTTGACTCCCTCGTCCCCCATCTCTTTTTCCCCCCACACCCCTCTTCCTGTGGTCCTCTTGCCCCCCGTCCCATGTTTTCACACTTCCCTCGTTGCCCATCGATGTCGACCCCATCCAGTGGTAGCCTTGCAGACCATCGGCGTAGCTGTGCTTGGCCAGATGCGCCCCACTGACATGTCTTGTTCCTGCCATTTTGTTCTCATCATTTACCACTAGCGTCCTGTAGGTCAGGCTAGTCTGTCGAATGCTGGCATTGTGCCGGCGTATTATCTACCGTTGGATGTCGCTATTATGATTGCCTCGTGACCTCCAGCGCGGGCGCATCGGGGATAGTCGTGGAGCTAATCCTATACAACCGTTTGTGGAACGCCAAGTGGCCCGCCTGGGCACTTTTTACACACTCAGGCGGCTGCGCTCTGCTAGTCACCCACCTTGAAAGCTTCCAGGGCCCAACAAGAACCCCGTCCGAATGCGGCCGATTCCGCTCCTGCTCCGCGACCCTCGCAGCGAGGTAATGCCCGATTACTCTACAGGTTCTGCAGCAGGCTACATAGTTAGTTTGGCGACGCGTCTCTCCATCACCATGGATTAGGCACGGGAGCTCGCCACTGCTAATCCGACTTTCGAGCAGAAGCGGGCGGTACAGGCTTGAGAAGAGTACCAGGCTTCGGATCAAGAGGCTCGTCACCTCGAGGAGGAAGAGCGCCAGCGGCAAGCGGCGGAGGTCAGGCATCTTCAGGAAAAATAGGAGCAAGAGGAGGCGGACCAGCGTCGTCAGGACGAGGAGAGCGTTTACGGCAGGGAGTGCGTCCTGCCGGTGCCGGGCAGACGGGGTCTGGCAATAAGGCTGTAACGTCAACCGTAGCAAGTACCTCCATTTTTCCAAATATCTGGCGGGAGTTGATCAGCGCGCGCACAGATTACGGAATATCAGAGTACGCCTTGACTCAGACTGCGCTGAGTGACCCCGCCAAACTCGTTGGCTTCTGGACTTCATCCAAATGCATGCGAGGCGCGAAGTGGCGCGACAACTCGCTCTTGCGTCCGTTGCGGACGACACCTCGGTAGGCCTTCACGGAGCTTTGGACCCGACCACGAACTCCTTCTCCTTCACGCGGGTCTCTGCTGCCGGAAAACCCGGTCGGAACGTGGTGCCCGACTCGTGCTTAACTGTGCGCCAGCTCTCTGAGGCGAAGCACTTTTTGCGAAGTACGCGGAGCACAGTGGCTGGGATGCGGCGCACATCCAGGCCTTCGTGGTCCTCATAATGCGCCTTGAAGGCCACGACGCCCTCCGTCGCTATCCAGGATTCGGAGAGCGGACACTCGTCAGATATTCGCATACATCCATCGCGAGTACCACGCTGCGCTGGCCTTGAAGGTGTTTCAATCATAAATGAAGCCCGTGTTGATGGAATAGTCAAGGAGATGATCAACTTCGCTGCATTGAAGACCCTCGAGGATGTCAGGAAAGTGACGGAAGCGGTGCCTTTTCCCTTTCCCCTCCTCATCGTCAGTAGTACGGCGTGGATTCTGGGACCACTCAGTCATCCCCGCTCTCTCGTCAGCACGCCGCTCAAATCCCTCCCTCGCAACGTCAGGAATCTTCGCTTCTCGTAGGGCAACGTCAGCCCAGCGGTGCTCGAGATCGGTATTGAACCGTCATACCGCGGCCGGGCTCCTCGTTGTTTCAGAGCAGCGCACTCGGATCAGCGACATCCGCCTGCGCAATCTGCCTTGGCCGCCACTCGCGTCAGACGCGAGACTGCAATGCCGACAAGTTCTATTACCGCGACAAGGTTGGCGCCTTCGTTCGTCGGGGCGAAGGCGGCAGAGGTCTTTGTCGAGCCTTCGACGGCTCCAGAGTCTTCCTGCGGTTCAACTTCCCTCGTGGCTGCGAGAACCGCTCCTGTACCTTTGGCCTCCACCGTTGCTCTGGCTGCGGCAGCACAGATCACAGCGCTCAAAGCTGCTCTCTCAGCCACGAGACGGTAGCCCCGAACGCCGCTTAGTGCAGATGGGTGGGAGTGCCAACTTCACGCGACCGACTTCATCAACGTATACCCTCCTATCCCTTCTTCTCTTCGTATTGGCTTCGACATTGGCGTTCCCCCGATCTATTTGACCCTCACTCCACCTAATAGCCAGACGGTTGCCCTGCAAGGTGATGCCTTTCGTGACCTCGTGCTGAAGGAGCGAGGCCGTGGTCGGTACTATGATCCCTACCTCGTTCCGTCATTGAATCTGTCCTCGGACCTTTCCAAACGTCTCCATTTTCCCTAATACTAACACCACACAAGCCTACTGCGCCTCGACTTATCCAGAATCTCTCATACCCCTACACTCCTAGACCCAGTGGCATCTCATCCATTAATTCTTGTATCGACGCTTGTCAGTACCCCTGCACTTGGGGAACTTTTTCTGCAGTTTCACTAGTCTTGGCTATGATACCGCCTGCTTACCAGTGCGCAATTCGTGACATCTCGGAGGCGTTGCGCTCGATACCCCTACATCCTTCCCAGTGGCCTGGCGTGGTCGTTGGCAACGGCGATCAAGTGCCCCGACCCCCGCCTCGCCGGCCATCATCCCGGCCGGGATGATGGCCGGCGCGCATCCCGTGGCATTGGGCGCCGTCTCTCTCTGCGACATTCCTGCTCCCTGTTGGACATTTCGCGCAGCAGTCATTTTATTCTCCATCCTCCGCTGTGCAGGCTCCTGACTCTCAGACATCTGAACTCGTGAACGTGTCGTCAAGACCTCCTCTTCAAGGTCAAGGCGAATATACCATTCATCCCTCTAGGGGTCACTTGCCGCAAGCAGACACAATCCAAGGGGCGTCGTAATGAAGCGGCCGATTTGGAAGCTTCCTGAAGAGCAGAAGCGCGATGTGGAGAGTGTGGAGGACGAGTGGAGAGAATATGTGTTCTCAGCGAAAGGCCAGATAGAGGAGATGTGCCAGGTAAGTCCAGTATGCTCCTCTTTCGACTCCGCGAGCTCGTCCTGCCTCTGGGAGTCCTATCTTTTGTCCTCTCACAGCCTTCGTATGTTTGCAGCGCACCGTCATCAAACATAGTATGCAATCCGATGTTCGCCGTGTCTTACTCGTGGGCGTCGCCCGCGCGCTCATAGGGCCCCACGTCGAAAACCTGTCCACCGTCAGGGTGGACAAGCTGTGAGTGCTCGTGTGGACAGACAGTCCAGCTTCCAACGTATGCCTCGATCCGATGCTGATGGAGCTGCCGCCTGCGAACAAGGGGAGTGCCAGAGCTCGTCGACGGACGGGACCCACATTCAGGAGCGCCCCACGAAGGACAAGGCAAGGTCCGCGTCCTTCTTCTCGACCCTCGGTCCCCTTCAGCTTCTGCTGTTTCAGACCGCGTTTACGACAACTTTCGCGCTAGATGAGGCTCGTGCGGCGCAATCGACCGTTACATTGGAGAAATCTTGTACGAGTCTCACTGTTTCTCACCATCCACCCATCCCTTCACTCTCCCCTTGCCTCATGCGGGTATAAATCGTACCTCTCGACCCACTGTCCATCGTTGGCAGTATCACTGATCGTACCGTTGCAGCACTTCATCCACGAGTTCCGTGCGGGCATGCTCCAGCGCGACCTCATGCGTGGAATACAGTCGAGATGGAACCGTTTAACCGCCTGTGAGGAGTGCTTTGGATATCCACAGAGGTGCGTGCTCCACACGTTCGCTACGTCTCGTACGTATTCTGACCGATGCGTGCCGTGCGTAGAGAGCCAGCAAGATCGATCTGCATGGGTATGCACAGCACGCCCATGTTCTCCGATGCGGACACTTTCGTGAGTTCGGTGCTCCGTCTGCGGAGTCTCGAAATCACTCATCATAAGTAGCATGTGGTGTGGAACAGAGGTTTTCGTCGAGTGCGAAGACTGACGAGCTTGACTGTTGGTATCTCCTTCCACATCTCGCGGTATCGATGCTACACTTTGGTCGCAACTGGAATTGAGCATGTGTAGTTTTACATCTGAAAAAAAACCCATCATTCTTCCTTCTTTTTCTAGGACCGAGACCACTGGTTTCTAGCCTTCCGCAATAGACGTTGACGAATAGTGTTGTCTGTTGGAAAGGTCGGGCCTTCCATCTTCACATTCCTGGGGATTGAGAGGGGAGGTGGTTGAGATGGTGTAGCGAGATGGCGTATGCTAGAGGGGGGGGGTTGACTGAATTGCCCGAGGGGGGGGAAAGAATAGGACCATGTCGCATTAGACGCCGACGCGCGTCTGGCCGGCACTCGTCGTCGACTAGAACATCGCAGCAAAAGGCTATACAATGACACGAACCGACTACCGCATAGCCGATATAATGGGAGACGGGAATACTACATCTGTGCGCACAACTCAGACCATTTGCTGAACAACCCGATACCTCGATCCCATCGTTCCTTCGCCGTTTGTTTGAACGTACAGCCTGTTTCCTTGAAGCTTTTCAGAGTCTGGTGGCCACACTCGACCCACTGGAAGAGCCCACCTGCCGAGTACTGAATTAGAGCATAGCGAGTTTCATTCCTCCCTGCAAGAGGAACATTCGAGTGGCGTAGGATCGCAGAAGGCATGAAAATCGTGGATCCGGGCGGAAACTCAATCGCCATTTTGAGGTCCCATAGGATCAAGTGCCCACCCTTTGTGGGGTCGTAGTTGCCAAATGCGGTGATAGCGCACCAACCCGGGTGCCACAGCTTGCGAGCCAAGGTTACACGTCGCGCATGCGAAGACGTCGTTTTTGAAGTTGCGCTTAGGGTCCTTGTCGCACAGCGCGTCCAGTGTTTCGCCATAGAACTCGTGGAGCCTCGGAGCGAACATCTGCATACTTGCTGTTGTACGTCAGCCTAGACAGGATGACAGGAGGGACGGCGAGGTAATTTACTGTTGGCCAAGTTGGCAACCCGGAGCATGGTCGTGGATTGCAGTGCCGCATCAAGGATGGCCTGATTGTGCGGGGTATGGGCAAGGTTGCCGACTCGCTTCGAGAATGCTTGAATGGAAGCGCGCTTGCAAAGTTATGGGCAGACCTACCTGCTGCCCGCCTCCGAAAGATATTCCCGTCGCAACGGCAGGGAATTCGCCCCGGCGGTGGTCAACCTGCGACTTCTTGAAGTGTAGGTTTCATGCAAGTACTCGAAAATGAAGCACATTTTACGTTGAACCTCACCTCGCCTGAGCCGGGATCCTTGTCGAAAAAGGGACCGCCTAATAAGGCGAACACAACATCGTCCCTATCGACAACTGGGCGGGCATCGCTAACTGCGGGTCACTCGGAAGTCAACACGCAGTGAAATGGAAGACTCACTTGACAATCTCGATGCCCTGCTGCCGAAGTTCCTCAAGCGACTTGGGTTCGCGGTCTGAGGCGGTCTGCTTGTAACGCTGAGCTTGGAAAGCAATGGTGGCGACCGCAGCGTTGTCCATCTTCAGGGAAAAGTCGGCCAAGATAGGTTCAGATGTATAGTCTGCAGTGTCGGCGGGGGCGACGTCGGTGTCAGCGAAAAGCAGGTCTTGCATGTCTGACGCGCTCTCTAAAGCACGTATAGCGTCGTGGGAGGCGCGGAGGGGAACGGCAGCATCTCTGTGCCGCTTTGCAGCAGCTTTCAACCGACGTTTGGAACCGGACGGGTCTTGAAGCTTAGCGGCGGTAGCGCGTCTGCGCTTTTTTGCGTACTCCCTGGCATGCATTTGATGCTTAGACGCTGTCTGGGCAGTCGCTGGTGGAGGGGATCTTCAAAAACAGGAAGGGAAGGAATAACGATGACATCGTCGGGAGCTCGAGGGTTTCCAGGGGTCATGAAAGTATCCCCCTGAAATGTGGCCAGTACCGCGTCGTCCTCGTCTGGAGGGGCGTGTGTAGCGTCCACGTCCTCGACGAGCACAGCCTGGACATGGCCGGCGAGATCGAAGTCTGGGGGTGCGTGGAGAGGCGGACCGAGATCAGTGATCCATGACGCAAAAGTTGCACCGCTGTGAGTCTTTCGATACGCCACGTGAGTAGAAAAAATAACATAGATACTGGTTGACAGACCTTGCGGGAAACAAAATGCCTGAAGGGAGAAAGGACAGTAGGTGAGAGGAGACCTTGAAAGCCGGCGGATGGCAGGGATCAGAAATGAGAGCAAAGGGTTGACGTAGATGGAGGCTGCGTCGGACGAGGACGGGAAGCAGAAGGGGCTTGCGCACATTCACTTGCCTTTCGCAACCTCCATGGCAAAGGAAAGACGCACCTTTGAGACCCATAGTCTACCTACCAAACGGCCAAGCAGGCCCGGAACACTGGACGGACGGACGACGTTGGTGTTGAGCGGGCGAGCGAGGTCAACGTCAAACGGATTAAGGAGCTCGACTACGTGGAGGCCGTACGAGCGGGCAGAGAAGGATGATACTGGGCGAGGGCGATGCCGGGCGGGCGAGCGAGATCGACGCCGGAGGGACCGAGGAGATAGTCGCCGGAGAGACCGAGGAGATCGACGCTGGACGAACAAGGGATGAGTTGGGACAGTCCGCCGTTGGAGCGGTATGTAGGGTAGGGCGAGGGTGGTGCCGAGCGGGGCATTGGCGCAGAGGTCAACATTAGGCAGTAGGACTGCAATACGGTGGCCGGGGATGATGTCGGAACTGTGAAGATACGGCGGTCGAGACAGGGATAGACTGTTCGTATAAGCAGATTCAGCACAACAATGTATGTCCGCAACATGAGAGGCAGCACTTACTAGATATAGGAGGGAGAGCCGCGCGGACGATTTGCCGAGACAGTTCGCCGTTGATTGTGTGTCTTCGGCTCTTATGTGACATCTCGAGGGCCATTTATCAACTGCAGGGACGTATGCCTGGCCACTTCAGTTGAAGACAGTGAGCGGGAGCGACGCAGCTGAAGGGCCAACTTGCAAGTAAGTTGGGGTCGAGTGCAGTCGCATGTTTGCTGACCAATTGGCTCGGAATGTGCCGAGTCGCAATGACGTGACGTCATCTCGACATCTTGCCAAGCTCCTTTTGAATCTAGTAGATAGTAACTACGCGAGCTCCTAAATCGCTTCAAACGCTGCTCATCCCCACGATGCAAGTAAGTTCAGCCTGTGGGCAGATTATTAAAGGCCTGACTAGACCGTCATTTATAAGATGAGACGCGTCTCAGGCTCGGACTAGGCCCACGTCGACGCGTCTCGTGGTGACTTGTTGCCTCCAGCTCGTTCCCTTGTAGTGCCGAGGTCGTAAGCAGACATCTAAACACACTTGTCGTCACCCATGATGCAACTGTTGCAAGTTGCATCTCGGGTTGCAGTTGTATTACAGCGGTTGCATCTCCGGCGTCCTGGTGGCCCGTCTCTACTTCTACATGAGGCGTCGGGTTACTTGTCTTCCCAATTCTAGATTGCACATTTGTGGCACGCACAGAATATGGAGGTCGACCATCCACTGAACTCGTCGTAGTCCTCTACCCAGCACAGGGAAGAAAGTCATGTATGTATTCATATTATGCACATCTTGACAAGTATTTCTAGTACTAGCTATACAACGTGGGAGATATATGGCGCTGGAGTCACATACGGGAGTACTACATAACAAACTAAAGGGCACGTACAGAGGCCAGAATCTGAAATACCAGTTGCGAAGCAAAAACCAGAGGGCAGGGCAAGCGATGAGAGTCGAGGTGCCCGCGCACCATCAAGCAGGTCTGCAGTATGGACAATCAAGCAACGGGCAAGGCGGTCACCTGTCGTAGACGAGGTGATGGCGCGCCGGGCTATGGTGCTTGCGCGATCATGGGACAGGGTGGTCGTAGATGAGGCCGTGAGTCGCGCAAGAGGATGAGGGGCTCGCGCGCGGAAGGGGGGAGGGACGCGGGAGATGAGGGGTTCGTGCGCGTATGGACGAAGCGGTCGCGGACGAAGTGGTCATGGATACGGTGGTTGTGTGATATAGTCAAGGTAATTGTGGACAAGATAGTCGCGAACAAGGTGGCGATACATGTAGATGAGGCGGTCGCGTGCAAAAACAATTGTTTGTGCACTGGGGTAAGGCGACAAGTAGCTACCAGATGCAAGGACTTGCGCGTGCAAAGATGTCGGCACACTTCTCTTTCTTGAGGACCGCAGGGGTGTTGCAAACCGCCACGTACGCGTACGCGAAGGCGGCGTTCGACGACGAAGCACCCGGCGTGTGGGAGGTCATTGTCAGTGGCTGTGAGTTGACGGTTATGGGAGTGCCAGTTGCCCCCCTGCTCGAAGCCCCGACTGAGTGACCTTCATACCTAGTTGGTGTTGAGGACGACACGCTCGACGCAGGGGATGTTGCCGTTGACATTGAGGACTTGGGAGTATCAGCAGTTTCAGCGGTGTGTGGCTGGGACGAGACAGAGTAGGGGCGTGCGCTGGTGTACGTCGGTATTGGCTTTGGCGGCGAAGTCGATTGGGGCTGCTGCGAGCACGCGGTGATGGAGAGCGCGGGTGTGTCTGTGTCCGCCTGCACAGTGTGCGGCGTGGTGGAGGGCATGGGGGAGGGGGCGGAGCAAGGGAGGACGTAGGTCGGATATGGGCCAAGACCTTGGAAGTCATGGCGCACCTTCTCCTCGAAACTCTTGAGTGTATTTTGATCAATGTACAGTTGCCACCTCAAGTACGAGCACATCTCGCGCTCCATCTGGTTGATCTCCGGGAGGGTGAACATTTTCTGAGCAATCATTGACCATGATGGATTAGAATACGTGGCGTCGTAGATACCCTTCGCAGCTATCATAAAAGCTGTAAGGAATAGCCGATGCCCTGAGGAGCCTTGCACTGTCGGGAAACGATATTTTAGGCGTTGAAGGAGGTAGAGTGCCGAAAACATAACAGATGAATGGAGTTGCACACGGCAAAGGGCATAGGCGATGAAATTCGCAAGGGGAGGAGGAGGAGCTAGAGCGACGCAAGCTGAACGTGACGGCAGATCTGGACATGCGAATAAATGAGTCACAAATCGTGCAGAGAGTTCGGCGGTCTCTTTGTAACCGTAGTACGGATACTATGACATTGAAACGAAAGTGTCAGTACCCAAATGGGTAGGTTTTAGATGGCCTTCCGTATACTGACCTCCGCTCGTAATGAACTTGAACCAGAGGACACCGTAATCTGCCTCTTCAAAGGAGGGAGTTGAGGGGCAGTGAGTGGAGCGCAGACGATAGCCATGGGGAGGGTGTCACTGGGAGAGGACAACGGAGGCAGGCGGCCAAAGGGGAGACTTGCGGTGGAAGGAGAGCAGGATCAGTGTCTTATTATAACGCTATCCACGTTTGCAAGGAGGTCTTTGATGTACCCGGACGAACGTGTCAATTCGGCCACCAACAGATAGAGGATAGACAACAAGACATACCGTCGGCCAGCCTGAATGGATATAATAAACTCTTCCTCGACTTGTACCTGGTTATCTAGTTTGAAGCTTGATAGTGTTTTCTACGCTGCGTGCAGAGTAAAAAGCATGGATGTTGAGGCGGATTATTGGGGGAGGAAGGGTGACAGCGAGCAGGAGAGCGAGAAGGGCGCGCCAGGAATTGAATACGTAAGGCTCTGCCCCAGACAAGCTTCAACATTGCTGTATATGCACCTCGACTTCCTGCTTATAAAGACTTATCCAGCGTATCCTTTCGCAGGATTTGTTCTCAACGCCAATGCCGCTGCACAGGCATGGGATAATCATCTGGACTTAGGAGGCGAGCTTTGTCTTGAGGAATCAGGCCTTGTAGTCCCTCTACGATCCGGAGCGAGCCTAGCAACGCGACCACGGTCCCTCCGTGCCATTAGCAGATGTTTCCGCAATTGGAACAAAGATGCATCGTGAGTTTGCGCTGCCTGTCATCCGCTGTGGTTCGATCAACTGTTCCGGCACCCTGACTGATGTAAAGTACTTATGTTCGCAGTGGTGGTGAAACATCACTCTTCCCAAGTTAAGGAACTCACAACTACTTCAACGAATGACCTTACCGCGTTCAAATTAAGATCACACGACCATGCACGAAGAGAGTCGCCGCCAGATCGGGCGAGCCGACTCCTACGCCCTGACCCGCTTCAAGCTCCACTGGGACCGCGCGCTCGGACACATGCTCCGCCACGAACTCAGGGACAGCAAGGCCGTGTTCGGCCAGCCGGCATCGCGGCTCGGCTTACAGGCTCGGGGCGTAGAGTTCGACGGGCGCGAGAGGTGCAATATGCGTAGCGTAGGTTTCATATCCGAGACCACGTTGAATGCAGCCTTCTGCACCTCCTAGGGTTCCTCTTTGGTGCGTCGTTCAAATATGGCTTCTCCCATTACGTACACGCAACTTGATCCGCTGATGGGGGACCCTACGGCGTAAAAGCAGACGTCAATCATAATGTCCGTCTTCCCTCCACGCAACTTGAACAATTATATCCACCGTCTGCGTTCGGGAGACAAGTGTAGAGAGTACTTACACAAAGTCATTCCCATCAAGTACATAGCGCTGAGAAAAGGGTAGTCAGAGTCACATCAATCAATGCTTCCTTGGACAGCACACAAGGATCTGCAATGATAGGCACGCTCTCGTTGGTGTGCCGGGAAGAGTGTGCACAGGGTCTAGCAGCGTAGCCGACGCTGATGAGACCCCGAGACGCCTAGAGGCTGTCTTCTTCAAGTTGGTGTGGGGTGTCCCTTGCGCGCAAGGCTCGACGCCTACAAGGTGCGACGCAAGACTGGAGGTTCGCGCGTCAGTTTATCACTCGCGTAGGAAATAGTTGCAATATCGCAGGTTCGGGGCCCGCGCGCCACACCAATCCATCTCTGCAGGTGGAAGGTTCACTCGCGCGGATGGCGCGACGCGTCGCGTTCGTGCTCCTCGGCCTTCCTGGCACGGGTTATACCGAGCTTCTGGAGATGTCAGCGTCGGCAAGCCGCTGGAAATCTTCGCACAAGCAGGGCAGCCGGTGGCTCCATAAGTACCTGTAGTAGCCTGTAGTTCATCAGTTATGAACCTAAAGGGGAGTTCTGAATGTCAGAACGTCTAAATTTGCGCCGAGGAGGCCGCGGTCCTAGACAGGCTCAAGGTGCGTTCATGTCGAGGAAGACGTCGAGGCAATCTCACACGGGTCGGCGAACTATAATACGGAAGATCTGCCTGGCTCCAGTAGGTACTGCATGGAAGTGCTCACAGGAGGTTTGCGCGCTCATGTACGGGTGATGAATCAGAGCTGTTGCCAACAACAACGCAGAATATGTGGCCTCTTTGACCAGCACGCATGCTTGGTTCAGAATATAGAACGTGAGGTCATGTCGGACGCGAAGTACGAGCTGCAGCTATTAGGCTCCTCAGGCTGGTTCCTTGAGGCTGTGGCCTCGATTAAACTCGGTCTATCTAAGTTCGGGACCATTCTATCCACAATGCCATACTTATGGCGGGAGGTCTGCAGCCGCGCCAAGGCGCCATTACTCGGCTTCTAATTCATGCAGCAACTGTATCCGGGCGCTGAGTCGCTTAATCAGCAGCCGCCCAAGGAGTTCTCAGCTTCCATCTCTTGCATTAGTGCTACATGACGCTGACAGATCCCCCACTTAATCCCTTCCCTCCGGGTCTCACACCGCCCATCCGCTAAGTTACCTGGCTCTTACGCAGACCCCCACCACGATCCTCCCCGCCTGACGAAATGCCACACTCTTTATCTCGGACGGCTACAACTCACAAAGACGCTGTCGACGCTATCCGCTCGCTCAATGCGACGGCCTCTGACCCCGCTTATATCGGCGAAACCAATACGCCTCTGCAGCCCGGAGAACGATCAAAGCCTGCGATCTTCTGCGTCCAGGTGGCCAAGAAGACGATTCGCTTGTACGTTCTATCACATCGATTTGTTTCTACTCAGTCAATCCGCTGTGTTGCTTAATTGCTTCATAGCTTACAGGAAACAGTTGCCCAATGGTTCCAGCAATGCTGGGATCTGGGCCATTGCAGCCCAGAGGGGATGCGTCGTTTGAATGACGGCGCAGGTGAGCACCTTTGTGTACTACGATGATCGTTCTTTATGTTCATTCCCTGAAGATATGCAGACTATACCCTTTGAGGCGTCATCTCTCCAATTCGGGACATATCCCTGCCACGTCGGCAACTATCCGCCGCCGTGGGGATACATGCGGCAGCCGGACGACGCGATCATCTGGAGGCGTCTAGCCGGGCAAGAATTCGACGGACCCAACTTGACACAAGAGCCTTCCTCAGCCTCTGTTTCCTTGCAAAACGCGATGCAGCAGCCGTACATTATGCGCCCGCCTCGGTTTTCGCAGCGGCTGTCATCCCATTCGACAGCACTGCCAGGCATGCGTTCCCAGTCTCAGTATTTTCCGCTCATGTCCAGCTCTTCTCCGTCCATCACGACTAGTCACGGACGCCCTCCCATCTCCAGCCCCGTTCTTCCGGTCGCGCGACAGGATCCCGCCCCTTGTCACCCACATCCCTACAACGGGTACGAGCACGGGTGCGAGCAAGGGTGCGGGTACGTGCGCAGTCCATGATCCTAATGGTTCCTTGACTCAATAGGTTTGTCGTTGACTAGTCAGACGCCGGGATCGAACGACTCCTACCAGACCGAAAAGGAAATACTCGAACTCAAACTTGCGCTGGAGGATAAGAAATACCGAAGGATGATGGACAAAGCCCGGATGAATGACGGGAGTGGCCGTGCTCTCCATTCGTACGATGGTCGTGCTCTCCATTCGTACAATGACCGTGCTCTCCATTCGTACGATGGCCGTGCTCTCCATTCGTACGATGGCCGTGCTCTCCATTCGTACGACCGCTCGCCGGGTAATTCCTCCCTCGACCTGCCATATCGCCACCATCCGGTAGTTTCACAGGGTCGCCACCCATCCGTCCCTCTTCGTCACCATCCGGTAGTTTCGCAGGGTCACAACCCATCCGTCCCTCTTCGTCTGCAATATTCCAGCTCCTCTATTGGGTCGATGAACCTGGATCGCCTTTTCGTCGAGCCCTCGGAGAATGCCACGGCCGCCTGTGGCAGCCAGGCCATGTTCACAGACGCACAGAACAAGCCCGTCTGGGCCGGTGTCACAAACGGGGGCGTGCAGGGCAAGGGCGGCAATACTGACCTCCCGCACGGCGGTCAATCCATCGGGGCAGGTATCTAGGTCGATGGCTCGCAGGTTCATGGCCGGGTCACCGGTGCGCAGAGGCACGGAGGTTGACATAGAACAGAGATGGACTTAGATAATAGCCTGGTTGCGAGCTCGCATGCTCCTGTCGTGACCGGGATGGGAACAGACGGGTAGGCCGCTAACCGCCTGTTGAGTTCGCGAGCACCAATAACGAGGCAACGACCATGTACGGCAATGGCGCCCGAATGAATGACAACGTGGATTGACCGGTTATGCATTTGCTGTGTGTACTCTGAGAAAGCTGCTGACTGAATGCAGGGGGTGGACATTGCATCGTTTCGGACTTCATGTTAGTCTATTCCTGTCCCTCGTGTAGTCGAAATTAGCACCCCGATTGGACTTGGTATCCGATTCTGTCCGCTTTTGTGTCTTCTCTGTCTGGTCGCGTATGATTATGGTTAGGGGTATGTACGGTACACAACCGGCTTCGGTTCCTCTTAGCTAGCTCTAATAACTTCATCTACTCACAGTGGGCGAAGGTACAACGTAGAACAGTTGCAGTGAGCCACTAAGTATGCTAGAGCGTCATTCACGCGGCGCACCTTGTAAGACGGGAGGCGTGGCGGGGTTGATTGACCGGGGCTCACAGTTGTGGTGCGAAAGGGGATTTGGTATCACACAGAGACAAAGTATGGTGATAGTAAAGTGCAGAGAGCGACAGGCATTGAGAGATCACACTGCTCCCGTCCCCCGCCCCCGCTCCGCCCCACCTTGTCCCGTTGCCAGTGATCACCATACCTTGCGCGTGCACGGAACATCTGATTTCCTTCATGCCAAAACGCAAGCCAGTCCTTGACAAGTCAAACACTTTGCTTGCCACTACCATGACGTAGAGAAGAAGTCGGAGGACAAGCTGAGGTGTCGCTGGGGGATGTGTGAGACGGAGCTGACATACATCAGATTTAACTTTAACCCTGCGAACCTGCAGAAGCCCTGGGGCGCGGCACGATGACTTATTGCGCAACCTTCACGCTCAACCTTCATTCACCCGAGCAACGCAACGCGTAGTTCTGGGCCTTTTGCCTCTCCACAGTATGGGCCGCAAGGCCCTGCGTAAGCGGCTCGACGACCGGCCGTTCGTGAACGACTCCGTTGTGCTCCAGCTGTAGTTTGCTCGTCGGTAGTACCACACACAGTGGCGCGAGCTGAAGCATATCCAGGACGGCTACTCAGAGACACCGTCTGCAATACGCGGGCTGGTCGAATGGCCCGCTGCCTGCGCGTGCTGAGGGGAACGGTGCAGGAACGACGATCGCGTCTTGTATGACAAGAGATTGACAATGCATATCATCCACGAATGCATTGAGCACCTTCCCGACATGATTGATAGAGTGATGGACCATACACTTGCCTTTCGGCCCTGGGATGCTGAGCGTCGTGGATGACGCCATCCCTGACAAGCTGTATATCGGTCAGACAGACAATGGTGAGTCCCACTCAATGCTCCGTTGATTGGCATAGATCGCACTCATGGTGGGTGTCGTTGTGCGCTGAAATTATTGATTTCGAGGCCCTGTCTGTATAGAATCGTAGATACAGACGAACCCGCATCAGCCCGCAGCGGGAGACACCTTCATGGTAGCATAGGTAGCCCATGTGCTCGGAGTCCATTTCAATTGGGCCATTGCCATACATAGTCGATGTCCCCGATGAAACAGCGCTTCAGAACACGCCAGTCATATAGTCGTTTTCGTTTGCGGTATACCGTCGCCGTTCTCGCCAAAGCCCAGTGCGCCGTTGAGCTGTACGCCAGTGCCGACGGACTGACCGTGTGTCTGGACATAGCTGCCGCCGTCCTGGCCCTGCGCATTGACGACGCCGAGGTTCTGACCATATCCATTCTCGCCGTACCCTTGCGTGCCGTTGTGCTGGATACCATTGTCGACGGACTCGGACAGACCGCTCGCCCGACCGTCCCCAGTGGCGAACCCTTGTTGCGGGTCTGCGGCGCGCCCGCTCGTGTTGCCGGGGACCTGGCCATATCCGTACCCGTCGCCGTTCTCGCCATAGCCCTGTGCGCCGTTGAGCTGTACGCCAGTGCCGACGGACTGACCGTGTGTCTGGACTGATAGCTGCCGCCGACCCTGCCCTGCGCATTGACGCGAGGTCTGCGGCGCGAGGTTCTGACCATATCCGTACTCGCGCGTTCTCGCCGTCCCTGTGCGCCGTTGTGCTGATACCAGTGCCGACGGACTGACCGTCGTGTCTGGACAGCCGCTGCCGCCGTCCGAGTGGCGAACCCTGTTGCGACATTGCGGCGCGCCCGCGAGGTTCTGACCATGATCCATTCTCGCCGTACCCTTGCGGTGCCGTTGTGCTGGATACCATTGTGACGGACTCGGTTGACCGCTCGCCCGACGTCCCCAGTGGCGAACCCTGTGTCTGCGGGTTAGCGCGCGCGCCGCTCGTGTTGCCACGGGGACCTGGCCATATCCGTGGCCCCGCATTCGCCGTTCTCGCCATAGCCCTGTGCGCCGTTGTGCTGGATACCATTGTCGACGGACTCGGACAGACCGCTCGCCCGACCGTCCCCAGTGGCGAACCCTTGTTGCGGGTCTGCGGCGCGCCCGCTCGTGTTGCCGGGGACCTGGCCATATCCGTACCCGTCGCCGTTCTCGCCATAGCCCTGTGCGCCGTTGAGCTGGATGCCATTGCCGACGGACTGACCGTGTGTCTGGATATAGCTGCCACCGTCCTGGCCCTGCGCATTGACGATGCCGGGGATCTGACCATACCCGTATGTGCTACTGTCCTGGCAGTATCCGAGCCCCTGCGCGCTGATGGAATGACCGCCCGTATCCTTGCCTGCACCTCTGCGGCGCCCCGTTTGTGACACCGGCCCAGATGGGCTTGTTCTGTGCGTCTGTGAACATGGCCTGGCTGCCACAGGCGGCCGTGGCATTCTCCGAGGGCTCGACGAAAAGCGATCCAGGTTCATCGACCAATAGAGGAGCTGGAATATTGCAGACGAAGAGGACGGATGGGTTGTGACCCTGCGAAAACTACCGGATGGTGACGAAGAGGACGGATGGGTGGCGACCCTGTGAAACTACCGGATGGTGGCGATAATGGCAGGTCGAGGGAGAGATTAATTACCCCGGCGAGCGGCCATCGTACGAATGGAGAGCACGGCCATCGTACGAATGGAGAGCACGGCCATCGTACGAATGGAGAGCACGGCCATCGTACGAATGGAGAGCACGGCCACTCCCGTCGTTCATCCAGGCTTTGTCCATCATCCTTCGGCGTTTCTTATCCTCCAGCGCAGATTTGAGTTCGAGTATTTCCTTTCGATCTGGTAGGAGTCGTTCGATCCCGCGTCTGACTAGTCAACGACAAACCTATTGAGTCAAGGAAACATTAGGATCATGGACTGCGCACGTACCCGCACCCGCATCCATAGTCGTGCTCGCACCCTTGCTCGTACCCGGTGCTCGTACCGGTGCTCGTACCCGTTGTAGGGATGTGGGGTGACAAGGGGCGGGATCCTGTCGCGCGACGAAGAACGGGGCTGGAGATGGGAGGGAATCCATGACTAGTCGTGATGGACGGAGAAGAGCTGGACATGAGCGGGGAATACTGAGACTGGGAACGCAGGCCGGGCAGTGCTGCCGGATGGATGACAGCCGCTGCGAAAACCGAGGCGGGCGCATAGTGTACGGCTGCTGCACCGCGTTTTGCAAAGAAACAGAGGCTGAGGAAGACGGTGACAAGCTCTTGTATGAAGTCGTCTCCGTCGAATTCTTGCCCGGTTATACTCGCATTCGTCCAGATGATCATGCGTCCGATAGTCTCACATATCCCCAGAACAGCGGATAGTTGCCGAGACTGCACAAGGCCCAATCTCTCCAAGTCGTCTCAAGTTCCCGGTATCCCTCGAAGGGCACCTTAAAGGGTACTTTCTGTATATCTTCGGGGAATGAACATACGACCGTCGCAGTGCATAAAAGATGGCTCACATGCGGCGTTCTTCAACTGTTCGAGCCCCTCTAAGCTGCAAGGGCCTGGGTAACCCGCCTCTACCGAATGAACGAGATGCCGCCACAACTGGAACCATCGGGCCATTGTTCCTTGAACGCTACGAGGGAATTAAGCAACACAGCGATTAATCAGAGACAAAGCAACGAGATGACGTACATGTGAATCGTCTTCTTGGCGAGGAGACGTAGAAGACCCTGAGGCTTTGGTCGTTCGCCGGGCTGCGGGGGCACAATAGCCTCACCGATCTGGGCGAAGTCGGAGTCTGTGGCATCCAGCCGGAAGATGGCGTCCAAGGCGTCTTTGTGAGTTGTAGCCGTCCGAAGCAGAGCGTGTACCGTATCTACAGAAGGCAGGGAGGAATCCAAGTAGGGATGGATGCAAGACTGAGGCAGCGGATGCGACTCGGAGGGAAGGTGTTGAATGGGGAATCTATCAGCATCATCGTTCGAGCGATGGGCGGAAGTTGAGGTCCCAGTAGTCTGCGGTGGGTAAGGAAGCACCCGTCCCGTATAGTACTGGCGTTGTGGTGGTGGCTGCATACTGAGACGGGGCATGCGGGGGCGGGATGGTCCGAAGCTAGGTTCAATTTTTATTGAGGCCATGGCCTCCAGGAACCAACCTGCGCGACCTAGCGGGAAAGAAGTTTGACCAGCCTCGTCTCTGAAAAGGTACTCGTGCCGCTGCTTTCCTTCCTGAGCTCATGCTTTCCCAATTATTACCTAATGCTCTATGACCGGACCCGAACACGCGTGCAGCTCATGGAAGCTACATATTCCGCGTCGCCGTACCCAACTTGGAGGCATTGCCCATAAAACGAGCTCGCGAGCCTCATGTGAGCACTTTTGCAGTAGCTCTTGGAGCGAGACAAGCTTTCGGACACTGGCAAGGGAGTGAGCGCTTGAGCGCGAATCGGCCTCGGCAACCTAGCTTGTCATCGAGCCTTTCCGGGACCGCGGCCCTTTGCGCCAAATTTAGACATCTCAACGTTCAGAACGCCAAGCCAGGATTCCCCGCATCGCAGCGATTTCGCAGGGCGGGTCCGGGGAGCTTCAACCATTGACTGCAGCTCTCAGTTGAACGACGGCTCTGCCAGTGTTCGTGTACATGTAACGAACAGTCCGGCCGATGACTCTTCAACGCCAACCTCGTCCAAGCAAGTTTCCTGACTTACCTGATTTGTCGGCAGAGGCGTCGTGCTCACTTCCGCGGGCTTTTGGCACGTTTATCTGCCTGCCAACGGAAGGGTACTTCCATGCTTCTGAGCCTAACTTCTGGATACTTGGGCCTTCTTCAAGTTGCCGTGTTGTCCTCCTAGCCGATCCTCCGTCGTGCAGGACGTTGCTCTCGCGGACGTCTTGAAGGCTCCAAGTTGGAGTTGAAATTATCACCGCATCCTGACTCCATATGGCAGACTTACTTACCCCTACTGGGCGCATTGGTGATGCAACGGACAATAATTGAGGGAACGTAAGCATTCGTCTTTGGAAATCCCATTGCATCAGGGCTCTAATATCAAGCGCCCACCAGCTTATCAACCCCGTTCTCGGCATTCACCGGTCCCCGTTGCCCGCCCAGTAGATATGGCTCGATCGGCAATTATGTAAGGGCAAACTGCGGTTCAAAAAAGGAAACCATACCATACTCCCAGTACTTCGTCGACATAATTGCAGGATCTCTCTCTGAGAGCACTGTTTACCCATTTGGCCGATTATCTAATCGATTTGATTGGGCTTGCTATGTTGGTGTTCATTGCTGTCGTCCGAGACGCCAGTTCCTCTCTTTGCTACCATCGCCTTCCCTTTCCTGACTCATTCTTTCAGTCTTCAGGCTTCGCCATGTTCGCTGCACACATCAACAGCATCAACTACGAGAGCATAACTCTCATATTCATCACCTGGATGACTCTTTCTGCCGCCATCAAGCTTGCCAACCTCAGTCTACCCTACCTCGAGCGTATGTATGCAAGAACGCTGGAGGCTCGCCGCCCGGTCCGTCGGGAGAGCGCAGAGATGGAAAGACTGGAGCTAGGAACCGCAAGGAGCCACGAGTATCTGGGCACAGGTATGGTCGTCTATGTGTCTATATCGTCGCTGATCTGATAAGCTCTCGTCGATAGTTTAAACGAACCACAAGTACGTCCGACTTCTCTGCAGGGCACCACTTCTTACGATGCCCTTTTCTCAAGGTCTCAAGCGCACGTTACACTTCTTGAATGAAACACGGTCTCTAAAGGCCCCGAGATTTCATGTCCCTACTTCGTACGGTCAATTCTTCTTACAAAGTTATACCCCCATTCTAATCACTCATTCGCGTATCTCAAAAGATCTGCAGGAAGCTTCATCTGGATCCAGAGTCAGCGTCTTTCTCAGCGTGTAGTGTTACTCTGTTCTGTATGTGTGTGATGGGTCGAAATAAGTGCTTTTTTGGGTAAACTAGTTACGGTAGCTATATGGCATCCAGGATAGAGACTGATAGAGAGTTGCATGACCTTATATTGTATCGCAACCATCCAAATACCCCTACTACAACAGCACTGTACCCTATTCCTCTACTGCACCGTAAATCACCACATATCCCTCGCATAGCACGTGTATTTATGGCACCTAGTATCCTCCACAGGTCAGTCAATATATTTTCTTGTCCCACAGGGAAGCGGGGGGTTATAACTACGACAACGAAGTCTCGTCCGGAAACGGAGCCGCCGAGAAAGTTGGGTGAGGCGGACGCGTTCGAGGTAGGTGATGGGGCGGCATGATGGAGTGATAGGCGGAGGGGTGGCACCGCCGTGGTCGTGCGAACCTGCACTCGTGTAAAAGAAACTGCCCTCTACATAGAGTCAATGATACAGCCGGCTCGACTCGGACGTGATACTCACCTTGTCGAAGTCCTCATGTTCGGGGTAAGACTGTTATACTTTACCTCCCCAATATCCCAGTCGATATAAGCTTTGAAGGTCCGTGGGCGAACCATATAACCCATGGGTGTGTAGCCTGTGTGCGTCGTCGTGCGCACAACGTGGCCTGAGACAGTTTCGCGACGGGCTGGGGAATCATGTTTCCGACCCGGCGGGAGCAGCGGCTGAGCGTGTGATATATTGGCCCAAGATGCAGCCACCGAACAGCCTGGAGGGCGAATAAACATAAACGCATCTTGTAGGCGGCGAGGGGCAAGGGGAGCACGGAAAGAAGGCCTTGTAGACGGAGAAACCCACCACGTGATGCGATAACACAATGGACGGAGAAGTGGAACTTGAACAGATGAGGGCATCTGGTGTGCGTCTGCCAGGGAGGGTCGTCGATCCGGCAGCCGAGGCTATTCAGCCACTTCTCGCCAGTGCTCTCCCTGGCGAAACGGGCGGGTTTCCCGAGCTTGATTCCGAGAGAGTGGGTGTCTTTAGTTCCGTTTAGCTTTAGTAGCCTGTATTTTTGTGTAGAGGGGGAAAGGCTCGGTGAGATGCTGAGTGTCGCTCACGAGGAGGCCGAGGAGGCGAATGCACTCTTCCAGGTTGCGTCTGAACTGTAGTGTCTCAGTCGACAAGGACCACGATAAGCTTCTCTTTCAATATTCATTCAGCTGCAGGCGACAGGGTTCCGGCGAGTCAGCCGAAGCAGTAAGTAAGTTGTCCAAGTTGGACTTAGTGCACTGGCATTCACAGGAGGGGGACGCCTAATATATGCCTTGCCCTTGGTGACGGGAAATAATGCGCAGACACTAGGGACGTGTGGAGGATCCAGGGGGTGAATGGTGACGCGCCAAGAAACCCGAGGTCGGGAGACATAGCTGGTCAGAAGAACCCCTTGCGAGCCTGCGGATCCCGCATGAAATCGAACGTGCATGACGGGTCGGAAAAGCGCTCCCCATAGGATGGCAGTACCATGAAGAGATGCTCAAGATTATCCAGGACTTCCCAAAGAGCATCCAAGGCGTGTTCCGAGAAGGCATGGGATACCAGAGCTAAGGACGTGAGGTCTTGTTCCGCCTGCCGACGGCTTTCTGTAAGGGCATCGGGGACATCACTGAAGTTGTAACACGCTGGGTAATTCTTCGCTCGGGTACACAGGTCTGAGCTCCCGGCAGATCATTCTCACCAAGTCATGGCAGGAAAAAAAGGGATCTATACATGAATATACAGTCCGTTGAGTCGTGTGAGGGGATATGATACAAGAGGGATGACACACAGTGGCAGGCTCTGCCCTCCCCCGCATGAGTTGGCTTCACGTCAATAGAGCCAAATAACGCGTCCAAGTTGAATTGTCAACAGCGCCCGGCCCGTCAGCCTTGTCCGCTCGATGGGCCCGGGTAGTCGATGGTCTCTAGCCGTGAACTTCGCGAATTTGATTATGCAAGCTTGGCGATGCCCTGGAGACGTAGCACGAGATTCAGCGACGTTAGTCCCTGCCCACCTTCCATCGACTCCGACTGCTCCTGGAGCGGCCACCGGTGACGGCCGCGAGGGGCATAATCGCGGGCACGCTCTTCCTCATGGCTGTTTGGCGCCTTTGCGCCTCGCTGCCCACCTCGAACAAAGGTAGTACCGCGAGCAGGCTCCTTTGCTTCCCCATAAGTCGTCCGCACATCCTAGACTACCGCGCGTCATCAGAATGCATGCGGCTGGATTCCGAAATCATGCCTGCGACAGGGAGGCTCAGGCCGACATTGAAATCGGTACTCGCCGCACCCAGCTTCCACATCGGCCTACAGACACAAGTCCAGCGTATGATATCCCGTTGCTATAGGGCGCAACGCTGCCGGTGGGTCCATCCGCCAGACGAGGATCGTTGTCCCGAAAGCCCGAGTTTAGGACAAGAGCCGAGCTTCGCAATGTGAGTGGTGCCTTCACAGATCGCCACCCTCCATACCATGCAGGGGACTTGGAGCCACACTGTGAGGTCTCGGGCGTCTCTTGAGGTTCGGCGTTGAGCGACGAGAGGAGAGACGAGGTGAGACACACGGGAGCTTGTCGAAGACGAGGTGAGTGGGGAAAGATATCGTATCGAAAGCTGGCTGACTTCTACAGGTAGTCAGCCTTATATACACACAGAGATATTCGTAGCCGTACGTAGCCGTAAGCCCTCGGCAATAGAGGCAGTACATACGAAGAATGAAACAAGAGTCATATACAAGTAATGAGTCGGGAGGAGGAGTCATCGGAACGAAAGGGAAAAGTCGGCAGACGCGTCAGCGTCTGCAATCTGTCAAGCCGTATGGGGTAAGTCGAGCGCCCGTCTCCTTACACTCGCCCTCCAGGACGCGTGCTAACGGGTCCTCTATGCCTGCTCGACATCCTCATCCACTTGCAACTAATCGTCACCAAACGACAGGTTATCCAGAGAGAGACCATCCGGGTCCTCGTCCATGGGACGCTCGTCCATCTGCGGGGCGCCCTGCCCATCTTCGACGTCCATAGGCTCGCCATGTCCGGCGACCGGTTCGTCGACCTCGGGTCCAACGTAGGGCGGGAGAGCGTCGTCCACTGCCATGTCGTCGTCGTAGTGAGTACCGGATGGCCCGGCCTCGTTCTCGGAGTCGGAGTAGAAGATCGTAATGCTGACCGAGCGGTTTGCGCGGCGGCCACGGCGGCCATGACGGCCACGCCCGCCACGGCCACGGCGATGGCTGCGCCTCCTGGACCTGCCGCGGCGTCCCATCTCCTCTTGTCAAACCGTTGAACGGCGGCGCAGTGCATAGCGTTGGCGAAGGCGCGACCATAACGGGTGGGGATGCGACCGCGACCCGGAAAAGGAGTGGGGTGGCGAAGAAAACCCCGACGGCCACGACGGCCGCGGCGGCTGTACATATAGGGCTGATAGGCAGCCAGGTGAGTCCGTTCGTCGTGCATAAGTGTTCCAAGGGGAGGGCGTTGCGTGGAAGCTGCGTTAGCTTCCCGAGCGAGGGAGACGACCTGCGCTTGCTGGGAAAGCGAGCGTTGAAGGAGCGCGGAGAACGCGTTCGCGGTCATGGTGACATCCGTCGCGCTATTCACGGGTGTGGACGGCAGGGGAGGGGGCGGAGCCACAGCCATCGCAGAACTGGAGAGAGGAGGGATGTTTTCCGTCCCCGCGCGCCGTAAGTAGTCGTTCGGGTCGGGCACCCAGGGCTCGGTAGACGTCGACGTACCCCGGAGGGGGCAGACCGGGGAATGGGACCCCCGTAGGGTTCCGACCATAGGCGGCCAGGCGGGCCGCGTATTCCTTGCAGTCGGAGAGCTGCTTGTCGGACAGGGGAGGCATTGAAAAGAAGAGAGGTCTGGATGGGGACTGAGACGTGGGGCGAAGGTCGCTGCCTTCCTCGTTCGTCGCAGGCACTGTTAAATATGGTGCGACGCGACTGGATGCGCGCGACGCGACACGTCGAGTTTGTTGAATCAAGCGTGACCGTGTTTTTAGGTTTAACCAGGGGACTGACACCACTGCAACTGCGATATCCTGCGGAGGATTAGGGTGATCGGGCACGTCAGGTACTTGACTGACATTGGTTATGCCCAGGGCTTCGTAATATTCAGACAAGGCTTGTAGATGTCGAATATTCGCGTACGGGACCCAGGTGACGTCACCAGTTGTCCATTGTACCTCAAACTGAGCTGCTGATCCCCGTCCCACATGCGAAATAATTCTATCTACAGCCCATTCGCGAGGGTGTTCACCGAAGCCTGGAATTTGGTGGAACTGGCGACCAGGAAAGCGTCGGTCATCATTGGGGAAATGTGGCCGCAAGAGACTCGCGTGAAAGGCTGAAGAAATTCCCCTGGCACGCAGTTCAGGGGAAAGCTCGACTTGGTACGTCGCGCCCGGTGTCAGCACCTTCGCTATCCTGAAGGGGCCTAGGAACTTCGGGGTCAGCTTACGAGCGCGTCCCTTCGGCAGGTTCAGGTTCTTCGTGGACACATACACGAGGTCCCCGGTCTGGAATGAAGCGTGGCGTCGGCGGCGATTAGCGTGGTCCACTTGGTCGACCCGCGCTGAAATGATGGCGTCGTGGGCAGCCATAACGGCAGCCTTCATTCGAGAAGCAAATCGCTGCACCCCGGGGTACTCGGATTCGCAGGCCCAAACCAAGCTAGCTACGCGGCATCTGGCCGTAGTTGAGGTAAAAGGGTGAGAATCCCGTAGTTTCTGTCCGGGCCATGTTCATGGCTAATTCAATCGCAGGCAGGCGTTGCACCCAGTCCTTCTGGTCAGGACGGACACACTGACGCAGCATTTGAGTCATAGTGCGATTCGCACGCTCGGTGGCACCGTCCGTCTGAGGATGATGCGATGAGGACAGGCGCAGTTCGGTTCCCAATAGCTCATGTAGGCGTTTCCAGAATGTGCTCGTGAATAAGGTATCTCGATCACTGATGATACGCTCTGGCAGACCGTGAAGCTTATACACGTGCTCGAAGACGACCTCCGCTATCTGCGCAGCGCCGTAAGTCTGACGTGTGGGGACAAGGTGCACCATGCTGGTTAGCTGATCAATGATCACGCAGATCATGTCAAATTCGCCGTGGCGGTTCGATGACGGCGGCAGGGGGCCAACAAAGTCTATGCCGACATACTGCCAGGGCTGGCGAGGAACTGGCGTCGGGCGGAGTAGCCCGAGTGGTTTCGCTGTTGGGGACTTTGTTGTTGCACAAACACCACACGTCTGACAAAAGGCGGCCACATCGGACACCATCCCTGGCCACCACACCTCTTCGCGGAGACAGTCCAATGTCTTGCGCGTTCCGAGATGTGCGAGTAGAGAGTGCGTGTGGCGAATCAATATTTCGCGCAGCTTACGGGTGCCAAGGCTGATGTCTGGAATGCACAGGAGATACACATCGTCCTGTTTATGGAATAGTAGGCCGTCTGTGTAGGCAAAGTGTGGGAATTGATCTGGGCTTGTCACGATACGCCTGAAGAATGGATCCTCTGCATACCGACCTCGCAAACAGGTAGGTATCTCCATTCCAAGCTCACTGGCACTGGACACGATGCCCCGACGGCTCGGTCCTGAATCAAGATGAGCTCCATTTGTGTCTGTTGTGCCCATTGCGAGGTCAGAGCTTGGTGTAGCCAACTCGCCTGCATCGTCCACTGGCACATCATCAGCAAGCATCTGCGAATCCTCTAAAGGGACTTCTGGTACATTGCTGTTATCAGGCATGCCAGACGAATGCTGCGGCACAGGAGGAGGTCTTCGGCGATTTACACCCGCAAGCTCAGCGTAATCCCGGGGCTGGGCTGATAAGAGCCGAGCCGAGCGCCGTGGCCGGAAGTCGATAACAGCTGCTGCACCAGTGTAGACAGGCCGAAGAATGTCTGAAGGCGGAGATGGGTTGATCGCGTCTGGATCATCCTCTCCAACATATTCAGATTGAGCCCGCTCGATACCAGGGGGCTCGTCGCTGTATATACGGGATAATGCATCTGCCAATACGTTGGCAGTACCCGGAATGTAAGTAATCGTGAAAGAGAACTCGTTCAATACATCCATCCACCGTTGTTGGCGTGGCGATAGATGTTTCTGGCGCATGAAGTGTTCCAAAGCTCGGTGATCTGTGCAGATGCGAAACTGGGTTGCATACAGCAGTGGTCGGAACCGCTTCAGGGATTCCACGATGGCTAGCAATTCCTGTTCATGGACAGGGTAATTTTGCTGAGCTGGATTGAACTTCCCGGACAAAAAGGTTACAATCTGCGCCTGTACGAGGTCGTCTCCCTGACAGATATACCCGCTCGCACCTGTGAGAGATGCGTCTGTGACCAGGCTAATCAAAGGGGCGCCTGGTGAATAGTCCAATGTCCCGCGCCTAAGAAGCTGCTGAAGAGGCTTTTATTGGTCGGAACCTTCCAGTTCACGACAGAGTCGACCTTGTGTGGATCCATGGCGATTCCCTTGTCATCAATAACATGCCCAAGGATCTTCAAGCGCGTAGCAAAAAAGTCCATCTTGTCCGCGCCCAAAAAGAAACGCTCCCGCCTTAACACGTCGAGCACCGTCCGGACATGTTTCATATGATCCTGCGCTGTATCTGAGTATATCACAATATCATCGAGATATACGTCCATGAATACTCCAATAAATGGTGCAAAGATATGATTCATCACCAGTTGGTAGGTCGCGGGGCCATTAACATCTCCTTGCTGGAGAACCAGACTAACCATGGTGCCGTCAGGTGTAGTAAAAAGTGTTCGTGGAACATGCTCTGGGACCACTCGTATCTGCTCATAAGCGTCTTTGCATTCAATGAGGCTGCGATACTTGTGGCTTACTACACTGCGAAGGATTCCAACTATGTCCGGCAGAGGTGCTGCGAGCTTGCGAGTGTTCGCGTTCTGTTCTCGCTTATCCACAACAGTGCGAAGTCGGAGAACACCGTCACCTCGGGAAACTTTGGGAGCCATCAGCAGAGGACATGCATTTGTGCCAGATGCCAGTTTCCAACGGCCCGACTCCAAGTACATCCGTTTTTTATCACGCCATAAGTCTTTGAACTTATCTGGACACTTAGATGGCCGCCATGCATAGACTTTGTGCTCGTCAATAAGATTAATCTCATGGTTTACGGCACGCAAAGGAGGTAGGCTTGCCCGCGCATCATCCAAACACAAGTCCGCCGCCGCTGTACGGAGTTCGGTGCGCAGTTTGTCTAACTCATCTTCCAGCAGGTCAGCCGCCGCTGAGGTAACAACCGCCACCTCCTCTCCTTGAATCTCCAAAGGCGAAACTGAACCAATAGAGACCCTAGTCGGATTTAACGCGATCGCGACGCGGTGTTGGAACAGAAACGGGGTGCCAAGAATTGCATCATAATTATCAAGATTCACAACGTCAAAACGACGGTGGCAATGAATGTTCTGGTATTCAAAGTCTACGGTGACCGAACAGTTTATTTTAGATCGAGACCCGTGTACCGCCATCTGAACCGGAAGAGGTTTGGCTAAGATCTCCTTGGTCAAGCGAAGCTGATCCACCACCGTCGTGGACAGGAAATCAGCCATAGATCCGGTGTCTAGCAGCGCTCGCAACGGCTTACCGTTCACATGAACAGTGACCACTATCGGCTTTGGGAGAGCCCGAGTAAAATCCTTCGGCTTCAGCGCGTTGCGTTCTACTGCGGGGACCCAGTTGTCCGGTTTGTCAGTTTTGGTCGGTTTACGACGACCAGATAACGAGCTCACCGGACGGACGCTGCAGGTCAAAACCTTCCAACGGCGGTAGCGGCGAGAGGCCGTCGAGTCACCCTCCAGGAGAGAAGTCAAGACCGTGCCCGGGTCAAACTCGGGGCTGCGAACTGCTTCATGTGAGAGAGGGATGATCGACTCACTGAGAGTGGTCATGACAGAATAGCCACCTAGCACCGGGGTGACCGAAATGAAGTCAGCACGAGCGGTGAGAGACGGATTATCGCGACGCGTCAGCGCCGCGAAGTGTGCGCGTAGCCAATACAAGGCTGGATGACGATCGTCCGGCTCCTCACCCTGAGGAAAACCAGAACCCCATTCCGCACGGGGCGCCATCGTGATCCACTCGTCCCACGCCGTCTGAACCATGCGCGCAATCGACCAATCCGGGTCGTCGAGCTGATCCCTCGTGACGATAAACTCGTCAGGATAGTTCGGCGGGGCCAGCAGGTCCCGCACGAGGAACTCCCTGTCTCGGGTGCCGCCGTGAAGCGGCTGGATGAAGAACCGTTCTACCCGCTCGCATCCTTCCGCCCAGGCCTCTGCCGGGTCAAAGAAGCTGACGAGCAAGGTCAACAAGTACTGAAAGCAATCAGAAATGTGCGCACGGGCCCAGATGCCATCCTGGCGTGGAGATGCATCCACATGAACCGAAGCTACAAACACGTTCGCATCGACTTGGCGTGCCCTGTCCGCCAGCTGCTCGATGTCAGCGAACGGAACGGAACTCGCACTTAGTCCGATGTTGGGTGCCCGAGCTTTCTTCCGCTCAGGGCAGTTGCGGCTCTCGTGGCCGACCTCCTTGCAGGAATAGCATTTATTATCCGCGTAGAGCTGATCGCGCTCTTCCTTCGAGAGCTTGTTCGAGCGAGTGCGTCGCTGTCCCGACATGGCTGCTGCCTGCGACCGAGGCTGAGAGGGACCTGGAGTAGTTGGAGTAGCCGTAGGGCGAGCGTTCGCGGCCGTTTGACGAGGCTGGAAAGGCTCGGGCCCTGTGGAACGGTTGGCGAAGCGACCCCAAGTCCGGTCAGGCACTCCGCCTTCGAACGTACGCTCCTCACGCCGAGCTTCGAGGTACGCCTCCTCGCTGCGAGTGGTGTACTTCACCAGCTTGTCCAGGGGTGTTTTCTCAGGATTGAGGCCTTTGTCTAGAAGTGCGACCCGAATATACGAGTGGACGCCGCGCCAGAAGAGATATCTGTACCAACTGGAAATCAGTGACGTCCGGGAAACGGGAGGCAAGCTGCTGAATGTCGCACACGAAGTCGCGCACATTGCCCCGTCCCTGAGTCGCAGTTTCCAGTCGCATACGAAGACGCGCCTTGAAGTCCATCGGGAAGCAGTAGTCGAATAGAGCTTCGTAAAGCAGTGACATCGACCATTCCGACTGGCGAGTCGCGACGTGCTTCATGAAAAACTGACTCGCCTTGCCGTCGAGGAACTGAACCACGACCTTGAGCGTAAGGCGGTCGTCGAGGCCGTTGAGCTCGCTCCAAGTGTCGACTTCGTAGGTCCATTGGTCGAAGCGGTCGAGGTCGGGGTGGCCGTCCCAGGTGAAGGGAGCCTTGAGCTTGACGCCGAGGAGGGCAGCTTTCACGCGCCTGCGGTCGTGCTTCTGTTTCCTACGACGAGCAGTCTCAGCTGCTGTCCTCCTCTTCCTGCTCCTCCCTGTCTCACTCGTACTGGTCTGGCGACCTACCGAGCTGTCAGAGCTCAGCTCACTGTCGGAACTCGAACTGGAGGAAGGGGGCTCGCTGGGGGGCACACGCCCTCCACCTGACGTCGTGGCCCGGAACCAACCCCCATCGGCAACCTGTGAAGACTCCCTTCGGAAATGGCTCGAGGAGCCGTGAGCTCCTTTCTCCGAAGGTTTTGCAGAGGTGTCTGGGTGGTGAGGGGGCTGGGTGTGGGTCGCCTGAGCATAGCGGCGGAGGAATTCGCGTTGGTCGGTCGTCCGAGGTATGTGTTTCCCCTTCTGACCTGTAGAATAACGTCCGTCTTTCCCCGCCGGGGCCTCAGGTTCACTTTCCATTTCGACGATAACTGCCATTGCAGAGACGTCGCTATCCGACTGCCTATCGCGAGCG